>JAQBSW010000308.1:0-223452 GCA_029291075.1 Eudiplozoon nipponicum
ATGTAGTTGCAATCTGCGTCTTGTCAAAGCTGATCTTGAGTCCGGGATTAGATAAGTTTGAGAGAACATTTCTTAAAATCTTGGCATGAGATTCTAGGACTGGACTAAAAGCCGTTAAGTCATCGAGATATAACATACAGTAAGCGTCGTCGTCACGGTGTATGTCGTCCTTGAACCATTGACATGTTTGCATATCACACTTTAAAACAAAACCATGTAAAGGTATTCAATAAGATCAAATGGAGTGATGACCGTCGTCTTTTCAATATGTGATGGTAGGCTTGTCTGATGTCAATCATTGAAAAGTAATTGCTACCGCTGAGTTTTTCAAGCAAGGTGTTTATATTGGCAATAAGATATGCATCGGATTTGGTCACATAATTTAGCTTGCGATAATCTCCACAGGCTTTGTACGATTCGTTTGATATGGAGGTCAAGTAAAGTTGTGATGCCCATGAACTTTTCAATGGTCTGATGATTCCCTCTTCCAATAGTGCTGAAAACTCATTTTCGGCAGCTTTCAGCTTAACGGGGGTAGCGGTCGCTTTCTGGGTGCTATATATTTTTTTGTTGTTACGATATGGTGTATCATGTTGGAGATACTTAGCTCTGACTTGCTGAGAAAAAAACTTGTGTTCTCGGAGAGCTGCAGGTATCTCTGTTGAATGATGCACTAGGGTTGGCTGTAAGACTTGTAATTCCAAACGCATGGAGACAAGTGTCCAAAAATTTTGCTCAAGTTCTATGAAAGGGTCGTTGATCTTTTAATGAGCAAGATCAACAATGAGCCGATATTTAAACAATAAATCATGGTTTATTATGCTTTGTGAGGCCTTGGCTACTATGAAGTTGTGAGAAAATTCACGTCGTAGGCCTATGTTGAGAGTATGATGCTGGCAAATATAGGTAGGAATTGGCTCGCCTATAGCTGTTGCGAGTAGAACGCCTAGGGGTATCTCGGCCATGGAATCACTCTTGAGAACGGAACCTGGTGCACTTGTGTCCACGATGAATTCGTCTCCAGTTTTGAAATGGAAAAGCTGCGGAAGTTCATTGGGTTATTTGTCCGGGTCATATAGCCAAATAGGACGGACATTATCAGTTTTGCTGTCTATGTAGCATATCCTGCAAGGAAGAAAAGAGTCAACATAAATCACAGCTGTAGGCGTTTGAAAAATTGTGCGTGAGGAATAGAAACTGTTGTCTTGTTGTTGATTGTAGTCATATAAGGAAGGAAACAGCCATCCGTTTATTAAGTGTTTCCGAACAATGCAGACAATTTTGACAAATATAGAAATATTTTTGGTGATTAAAGTACACATATTTTGGAGAATATCGACTAAATGATGAAGGTGATCTTTATTGTCATTAATTCTGATTGAGAAGGTGTTGATCCGCGGTTTCATTAGCATTTGTCCAGACTATGACGATTCTTTCAAGGATTTTACTTAAATCTGAAATACATCTGACCAAAGTGGATAGCCTAATGTCATCAGATGGGAGACCGGCGTATGAACAGTGAGCTAAGTCAGAATTAAAGGTATTCATGTTTAGAAGTGGCTTTCATAGTATTAAAATACATAAAGGGACTTAAAAATATATAGGAAACGTGCCATGTAAAAATTACAAAATATTATCCAAGCGCTTACCAATATCTGCTTCCACTGTTTGAACAGAAATTAAACACAAAATTTTGGGTAAACACGTAAGAAAGAAAAGATTTGAGCGATTTAACCGCCGAAAAATTTGAAAGAATCTGCTTCCACTGTTTAACACAAATCGATCGCAAAATATGGTACAAACACGTGAGGAAAGCCACCGAAAAATTTGACTAAGAAATATTCGTCAAGATTATTGAAAGAACAGGATGCCCGGTGTTGAAAAACTTGGTATTAGATATTCTACCGTAGATTTTAATGTTCACCTAAAAAATCAAATAAAAGATAAATTTATTATGCTTTAATTCTTGCGCAGAGATTTGTAATATCAAAACAAGTTTAAAAACAGTACTGTTCGCAGGATCCTTGCGCGGTCGCCAATTTGTAAACGCCTCGGCTGAGAGTAAGTGCCGTGCGACGTTACAAGAGAAGGACAATACAGGATTTATCTGAGAGTTGGTACTGTGGGTGGTCCTTAACAGGGCCTTTAAAGCGGTAACCGGAAAATGCCGCGAAAGTTAAGTATGGTGCAGTGTCTAGAAGTACTTCTAGACACTTGCTCTGTATGATCCGGTTGGTTGGCTGGTGTTCCTTTGTGTGTATGCACCGGAATAAGTAAAGTTGTCGAAACAAAATGTGATTTGCTGTTCGAAGGCCCAGAATCGTCTTGTTGAATATCTGGCTGGAAAACGTAGAAATCAGATTAATTGTTAATAGATTAAGTATGGCTAGTTGTGCAGCAACAACAAAATTCGTGTGACTGGAGACTTAGCGACAAGATGACACAGCGTGGTAAACGCAAGTCCAGAATTCGGCGTATGTAGACAGTCAATTGGTGAGAACGAGAGCAATCACACGTAGCAAGTAGAGTAGAAGTGTCAAATATGTTGCATAGTAATTGCACCGTGCTTATATAGGTGCGGATATGAATTCCATTTGTCAATGGAAAGTTTGCGTGCTTAAATTAATTCAGCGTATTGAAATGTGTATTTGATTTGGGCAATATATCGTCGAGTTATTCTGAGCCGTTACAGATTAAATAATTTGCATTATATAAACTTTGGGATTGCGCGTAATTCGACTTTGTGTATTCTGTAACAGTTCTGGCGTGACTTTCTCTAGCATGCTGCATTTGACAATTTATTTCTCAGTTTCTATCTTACAAATTTTTACCTTCACAATATAATCCTGCAACTTATTTGTGCTTGGTTTGTGCATATTGGGAACTTTCAGGTACAGGTAATTTAATAATTCTGTTTTTGCGTCTAATCTCTTTCCAGGTTATTAATTCGGCTTCAGTGTTACGCAAGAAGTACACAGTACTTCGCCTATTATTAGATTTATCAAATTTATATTTAAGTGTGATTAGCATGGAGGCTAATCTTAAGTTTGAGAACACTGATAATTTAGCTCAGGTTATTGTAGGTATGAATTGAAGAGATGTGGAAGAGAAAACAAACTTAACCGACTCATTTATGCATATTAAGACTGGGTCCGACTTGGATTCTTTGGAGTTCTCATTAACCAATATGGTTGGGCCTCTACACTATGTAACGCTCTAGTTAAACTGCTGCGCAAAGTTATAGAAAATTCAACAATGGAAGCAATATTGTTTGTAGCATTAGCAGGTCCAGGAAGAAATTCACAAGCTAATGTTGTGAGAAATTAGAGTAATATAGCAGAGTTGTATGTCCAGTTGTCCTCCAAAACACTTGATAAGTGTAATACAATTAACCAGTCATTGATTGCACGGGTGGTGGTGTAATGGCTTAGGTTAATTCGTCGATATATTGTAAAAATTAAATTCAAATTTTAATACGCTGGACCAATAAAAACGCGCAAAATTATCGTTGACCATCTATATAAGTAGGCTGCAAGTACCACGTAACGCACATTCTACTCTGCTCGTTACGTGTGATTGTTGTCGCGTTGTCTGCTTACGGACTACATACGATGACATTTCTACTTGTGTTTCATCTCGTCGCATAATCCTGAGTCACGCAATCTTCTTATTGTTGTACATCCATTCATTCGTAATCGATCATTTATTGATCGGATTTCTACAAGTAGCAGCCGCGTCGGTGTTGCCACAGACCTTCAACAAGACAGGTCTAGGCCTTCGAACATCAATTAACACATATTGTTTCAAAAATTCTACGTATTCATGTGCACCTACTCCATGGATCAGCAGCCAACGACCAGAAGAACAGAGCAAATGTCTAGGAAGACTTCTAGACGCTCCCAAACTGCAAACATTCATAAACGTACACGGCATATGTCGGTGAACGCATTTCTGACCCTGTTAATTGCCACCCACATTACTTGATTTCCGATTCGTTATTGGTCTTCTTAGTAACGTTGAACGGCATTTTCTTCCAGCTGAGTCGTTACAAATTGGCGATCGCGCAAATATGCGGACCTGGAATCCTCGGCTACGCGGGATATGCCATATCTACAGAAAAACCAATAATGTCATTTGAAATGATCAGCCTATTTGACAATATGACCCAGCCAATAAACACAATGGACTTCTGCATTTTCTAGATTTCAAAATCGTAGATACAGATGCAGAAGTTTTGCTTCTTAAGGGTGATTTTATAGCCGAGAGGTTTCTAGGTGTTCTACTCGTAACAGCTACGGGGAAGCCCATTCCAACTTATGGTTGCCGGCATTGCACTCTCAATATAAATTTACGACGTGAATTTGCTCACAACTTCATTGTCGCCAAGGTCTCACACAAAATAATAGGCCTTGATTTGCTGTTGAAATATCGGCTCACTGTTGATCTTGCTGAATTAAAGATCATTGACCCAACACCGGATTTGAGGAAAGTTTTTGGACACTTGCCACCAAACTTTTGGAATTACAGGTCATACAGCCATCCCCAGTGAATAATTTGACATAGATATCTACAGGTCTCCGAGGACACATGTCTTTGTTTGATCTGAGCAAGTGAAAACTAACACGAAGAATTATATCACCAAAACACATCCTTTCGCACTCAAAAAGAGACCGCTTCTGCCTGCTAAACTGCAAGTTGGCTAAGAAGAGTTTTCAAGTCTATTGGGAGAGAGAATCATCAGACCATCAAAATGTTCATGGGCGTCACCATTGCACTTTGTCTGTAAATATAACGGATTATTCAGACCCTGTGTAGTTTATCGCCAACTCAATTCAGTAACCAAATTTGACACGTACCACATTCCAAATATAAAAATCTTGCTTTTAAAACTCAGCGGTAGTAGTAACTTTTCAGTGATTGACCTCAGACAAGCGTACCACCACATCCCAGTAGCACAAAAAGATAATCAAAATCTGTGATCATCCTTCATTTAGGCCTTTTTGAATACCTTAACATGCCTTTTAGTCTCAAGTGCACCACTGAGGCATTTCAGAGGTAAATGAACGATATACTCCGCGACGACGCCGCCTTATGTATATCATACCTTGATGAGATAATTTTTTTAGTCCAGACGTAGACACATTTGCCAAGCATCTATGAAATTTTCTCTCAAACTTATCAAATCGCGGACTCAAGATCAATTTTAACAAGACGCAGATTGCAACTACATCCATGGAATTCCTAGGGCATCGTATTGCCTCTCAAATTATATAACCTTTACTGTCGAAGGCAAATTCGATCAAGTATATTGTCACTCAGGACTTAAATTGGACTTCAGAAAATTTTTGGATTTCTTAACGAATATCGCAAATTCCTTCCCAGGCAATCAAAACAACTTTATCCGTTATGTAGGCACGTGCGGAATCGAAAAAGAATTAGCTGAAACACCACCATTTTTTAGTCGCCTGAAGACGAGGAATTACTCCGTCAATTTGTTAGCAAATACCACAATGCTAAGCCATCCTGACTTGAAATAACGACCATTTATTCTCACAACCGACGCTTCTTAATTTGCTATTGGGGCCAATTTAGAACAAAAGGTCGACAAATTTCGGAAGCCTATCAGTTTTTACCCGCTCACTCTACAACCAGTAGAAATAAGGTACGAAAATTTTGGTTGAGAACTCGTCGCCATTCATGAAGCAGTGCGCCATTTTATAAGAATCATTGGTAGCTGTAGTTTTGTTGGTTTTAAAGATCATGCACCATTAGTTAGCACACTTCAAAAGGCGACTTCAATAATTGTAAAGTACCCTGCGAGAGTAGAAAGACAGCTATCACGTCTGAGTGAATGTGAATTCAACATCTTTCATGTTATGGGGGAACAAATAATTGCAGACGCACTTTCGAGTTCAGACGTCTCGCTAAAAGCACCTTCACCATCGCCATTCTCAGTCATCTCGTTGACTCCCATTAAGCCTGCACTAACACCATCCCTACTGCAAACCGAACAGCGCAATGACACGCATTTAAAGATCAGTAGCTAGTTGCTCCATAAAGTTCATGTGCCGAATCTTGGAAAGTTTGCCCATTGTTGACTTCACGGGAACGCAGCCGCCCAAGCCAGTTCTGCCGACCAGACTTCAGAGAAACGTTTCGACTCCATTCACTCAATTTATCACCCAGGGAGCAAGGTGACTGTTAAACTTCCTACAGATCTTTTCTGGGGTCACAGACTCAGATGGAATGCTAAACTATGGGTCTCCGAGTGTGTGATTTGCCAGAAAAACAAGATCACCAGGCACACTCATTCTAAGTTGGCACATTTCCAATCGTCCACATCAACATAGTTTAATTGACACATGCTAAAGTTTTTAACTACCTACTAAATATGATTGATAGATTTACCAATGGCCTGCGGCTTTACCTCTTGGCACTCTTTATGCAGTCTAAGTCACTAATGGTTTTATCTCTGCCTGGATTATGAAATTAACAACAAGGACATTCTTGATAGAGGCACTTGCTTCTTATGTGATTGCTTTAAAATTACCTTGCGGTTCACAAGATGCATTTTACATCACAAGACTGTCGACCAACCCCAGCCAATGTTAGAAAGAATGCATAGGGAAATCAAAGCGGCGTATATAGTTATTTTGGCATCGTACTAGTGGTGAGTCAATTAACAAGTATGCACCAGCCCAGCATTACTAAGCAATTTTGTTAAACTATGGATGGAATAATAACCAGTTTCCTAACTGGGTTCAAACTTTGGCCTACAAAACAACTTAAGCCTTGCAAAGAGGAAATATTTTTATATTTACCTTCTCTTTTTCTTCTAGAGGAAATTGATGTAACAGCTCAGATTAATTCGCCGACATATTGTCAAAATTAAATTCAAAATTTAATACGCTGGACCAATGAATACGCGCGAAATTATCTTTGACCAATCGCGTGCGAATTTGCATCTATTTAAGCACGGTGCAATTAATACGCAACACACATTGTGCTCTGCTCGCTACGTGTGATTTTTGTCGCCTTATTTGCTTACTGACTGACTAAACCGACTTTTCTGTTTGCGTTTACCATGCTGTGTCATCTTGTCGCAAATATTTCTGTCGCGCTAATCTTTGCATACAGTTATACGATATCGATCATCCATTAATCGTATTTCATCGTGTGCCAGGGTCACTTATAGTACTTGCTTTACGATTCTTATTGGATTCTTAGTAACTTCCAGCTGAGGCTTTACAGATTTTGCAAATCATTGAAGCAGAACTACGACGAATCAGGTTAAATATACAGAATTTTGCAATTTTATTCAAGTGAAATATTTTATTTTATGGACCGATACTAGGTTATAAAGAAAGTGCGAAACCCTGTAGAGGTGTCGACGCTCATACCTATGTATCGCTCCATTTAAGACACTGCGCAATAAAACAAAAAATAATTAACAATGGAAGCCATACTGTTAGTGGCTCTTAATAGGCCCTGGAGACATTCATAGACTGATGCTGTGATAAATTAGAGAAAAAAGCAGGGGTGTAGGACCAGTATTCCTCCTAAACACTTGATATGTGTAAAACAATTAACCAATCATTGATCGCAAGGATGGTGGTTGCAATTCTTTGAATCAAATTTGCGAGTTTAAAGTAAACACCTATCCCATTATATTTAACCAGTCATCGAACAAAATAGCAAAACTGACGGTAGTATTGCTATTTTGCTCCATAAGTGGTTAATTACAATGGGAGAAGTTTTTACTTCATACTCACAAACTTGATTTAAAGACTTGCTATATTTGTCCTGTTCGAGGATTACTAATTCTCTATGTAGATGCACGTAAACGAGAAGACCCGACGAATCAGGATGTATCAATTCTAGTTCGATGGCCTTGATGAGTGTTGCTGATGGTTTGCATTATTTGATTACATATGACCTTATCCGAAAAAAATTAACATACAAATTCTACATTTAATCAGAATTTGAAAAAGAATGGTTATGCTTTGAATGAAAATTGTTTTAGCGAACCTGGATTAATTGAAATTACCTGATCTGCGTTTTGACTAACTCAGCTTTCATTGTTCCAGTATATTTCTTTTTATAAAATATTTCGGCTAAACGTATCGATAGCATTCATCAGTTGCAATATACGTCACAAGTTTAACAAAGGAAACTAATGAAGCAGGCGTGTTATTTCCTCTGGCCATAATATTTATACTTCAAACTGACCTTCCATTAGATATTCGCGTTTCACATGTGTGTGCGTGTGCATTTTCATAACTGTTATTTTCATCTAACTAATTGAGACCAGAGTGGCTGAATAATGATTTATCAATTGCATGCGTTAACTATTCGTTTTACACACTCAATGTAAAATGACGTAACTGAAATGGCCCCACTTTCTGGTGGGGGAGACCAATAATTCAGAAACACTCGTCATAAAAACATGCCATGAGTGCTAAAACTAGAAGTCCGAAAGACAAATGCATATGATAGATTTCAATTCAAACTACTAGGGTTGCACTCAAGATAAACCAGTTAATAAAAATTTTTGGCATACCATTAAATAGGCGTACGCCACGCATGTGCATGTGCATTTGTATACATAACTAAAAACTTCTTTAAAATATAATTGATACACATGTACGTACATCTAAATGAAACTGCAGTCAATAGACAAAAATTTACCATTTGAACGCGTCAGATAAATTATTATTTCTTAATATTCTATTATTAGAATTATCTCAATAGGTAGGGTGGGGGTGCAAAACACAAAATTAGGGTTCAAATCACAAAGTTTTAAAAGCAAACGAGTATTTAGAGATGAAATTTAAAAAGACTATGTTCTTAATAATTGATTTATTCAGTACATGAAAAGTAAGCCCACTAATAAGTCAATCTTAATCCGATGTTCTTAATCTTTTTTACTGGAGTTAGCTTCAGTTTACAATTCATGCAATCGCCTTTTCCTGCTATTAGCTAATGCGGCATTCCAAATTGAACCTAACGATTTTTCAACAGCTGTTCCATTTATAATATGATCTCTAGATTTAATTTCGATAGATTCCCCAGTCAATCTCGTCACCCTACTACGACTACATATTGCTATGCATTTGCATTCCTCCCAGTTGATAGTGTAGAGGCTCCATACCTATTAGTAAATGAGAACCCAATAGATGCCAAGTCGTTTGCAGTCTTCATATGCCCATTTGAATCTGATAAGCTAGAATTCTCATTTACATCTATTAAGTTCATGCTGGCTATATCTTGAGCCAATTTGCTTGTGTGTTCAATCTTAAGATTAGCTTCCATGCTGATCGTACTTAATTATTAATTTGATAACTTAGCGATAGACAAAAGGACTGTGTACTTCTTACAAAGCAAAACTCCCGATCAAATAACCTAGAAAGAAATAAGACGAAAAATAGAATTATTAAATTACTTGTTCCAGAACGTCCCGAATATGTACGATTCAAAAGACAAACTGATAGCAGGTGTATATTGTGAAAATGAAGTAATTATAAACGTAAATTGGAAAAAAGAAACAAATGCAGCTTGCTGAGGAAAGTCAGGCCAGTCAAGTACAGATTACCAAAACTGAAATTACGCACAATTCAAAAGTATATATACTGTCAAGTATTTAAACAAAGAATGTTCTGGAAAATAAAAGAAAAATTTCTTTTAAATAATATTCGTTTCAATCAGCCAAGGTGGTTTAAATTTATCAATTAATGTCACTTTAATTTTGTCAGAGGAATTATCTTCTTCTACATACATCACCTTCTTAAAAAAGGATGGCTAATAATCTTCGCTATTAACGTTGCACTCTTCCTGAACGAGTTGTGCATAATGGCGCTCCTATGTCGACATCGCGTTCTGTAATATTCAAGACTACTTGAGTTTCTATGTAAGAAGATTCCACAATCTTAATGATTCTCATAATAAATACCCTGCTAATAGTTCGTAACTGTACCCTATATCTGTTGCTCTGCAGGTACAATACTATAGGAAGATCGTGTATCCAGCTTGTTCCACTAGTACACCTTAACGTAGCTTTCAGTTAACGATGCAGCCTTTCTACCATCCCATTTTCTCGTGGATTGTATGCGCTAGTATGCAATACAGTTGTTTTTATGATATTGGGAGATCTTAAGATAAGCTCTGACATCAATTGACTACTGCGATCACTAGTGACTTCTTCCGGAACACCATAACGTGATATCCAATTATGTAGGAATGCAAACACGACTTCTTGCGCTGCCATATCTTTCAAAATCGCTACTTCAAATTAGCGACTAAATCGATCTACCATTGTTAGCAAATATTTTTGGTCATTGACTTCAGGCATTTCGAAAATATCTATGTTTACGTGTCTGAACCGTCCAATTGGTATCCCAATATTCTGTACCTCGGTTCTGTATGTTTCCACACATTACACGTTTAACACTTACAGGCTTGCAAACATTTCTTGGTCTCTTGGCCAAAAATAACGTAAAGGGATCCAATTCTTGCGCTTCCTCGATTTGATTTACTATATTGTTCGGAGAATCATCTAGATTCTTCAATGGACCTTGATATATCAGCTCGACATTGGCTTCATTCGGTGTGCTAAGTGCATCGGCTACCACAATCTCTTTACCAGCATTATGAGACAGTGAAATCGAACTCTTATAACTGGGTTATTTGGGAATTTACCCTGCAAGAGTAATTAAGCCTCGCTGTTTTACCAAGTATGCTGATCAACGGCTTATGATCTGTCAATAATTTGAACTGATGACCGTCTAAATAATGCTCAAAATGTAGCACTGCAGCATACACAGCTAGAAACCCTTTACCAAACGTATCATACCGTTTTTATCGATCATTAAGCTTTCGGCTATTAACCCCAATCAGTATTACTATATCCCTGTTCTCTTTGCTGAAGCACTGCTCCTACTGCAACATCTGAGGCTTCTGTGATTAGCTCAAATGACATCTCCCCATCTACAGGTGCTAGTGTGGTTATGTCACTTAGCATTTCCTTGGCCCTATGGAATTTTTCTCGGTCTTCCTGACTCAAGTTTATAGGCCAAGACTTCTTGATCGTGCTCTTTCCACGTGTGAGATGGCGTGTCAACGATCCTAAAATTTCGGCTAGACCTGGTTTGAATCGATGATAATAGCTGATCATGCACAAGAACCTTCGCAACTGGCGCACGGTTTAGGGCTCCGTTACGTCCTTGATGGCTTGGATTTTATCTTCCAAAGGTTTAATTCCGTCTTTCGAAAGTACATGTCCAAGATACTTAACTGAAGAGCATCCAATGTTACTCTTATTGTGTTTGACCACTAATCCATATTGTTCCAGCCTTGTCAAAACCGTTTCCAAATGCTTACGATGTTCATCACGTGAGCGACTAAAAATTATTATGTCGTCTATATATACCCTCGCAAATGGACAATTCTGAAGGATTTCTTCAGCCAAACGCTGGAATGTCTGACTGGCATTTTTCAAACCAAAAGGCATTCGAAGAAATTCATGCGATCCCCCTCCTGGAAATCTGGAAGCGGATAAGAATCACCCTTCATGACTGAGTTTAATAGACAATAATTTCCACAAAACCTTCATTGTCCCGGTTTATGTTTGGGAACTACCACTATTGTGGAAGCAAAATTGGAATTTGACCTTCTACAAATCCCCAATTTGCGCAATTGGTGAAATTCGGACACAACAAATTGTTGCTTGTGTTGTGCGAATGGTTGGGTTTTTGGTGAACAAGGCAACGAAGCCACCAAATCTATTTGGTGTTCTACTCCTTTCTTCAATTCTGTTCTTTTGGCGCTGAAAGTTTGAAACACTGCAAGGTGTTTCTCGATGATGTCAATAAAGTCATGTAAAACCGTGGGACGGGGTACAAGGACTGTTCTAACTGCTGAAGTGTACAGTTAAGTGTAACTACTGATCGTAGTAGTCAATTTATGTCTGAACTATTTATCAGATCATTGAATACAATAAGACTAGAAGTAAGACATACATGTGCTTATAATCCCAGAGCTAATGGGATGGTTGAGACACTGCACAGGGATCTGAAGGCTGCATTACGCTGCACTGGCGGATCCAGTTGGACACACGATTTGCCCATAGTTTTGTTGGCAATGTGAAACAGATACAGAGCTCAGTTAAATACTGTTTGGTGCGAAGAACTAATATATATGCAAGTATGTGTTAGGTGTTGCGAACCTAGTAACAAATTAGTTCAGTTGTGACCAGAAGGATAAACCAAAGACACCCCATTCGTTTCGTGCTTACTGGCAACTCATCAGTAGGAGCCGGTATTACGCCCTTTAACCACTATATATTTGGTCGAAGTATGTGGAATAATAGGACGGTACAATCTCCTAGACGAATGTGTTAACCTGTAATAGTGAAGCTAACATAATCTGAAGTCAACGACAATACGACTTCAATGCTAACTCACACTATATAATATATATGCTGAGTCTGTAAAGGATACTAACACTATGGCCATTGTGTTAGTAACTGATACCTTTTTTGAAATCGATGAGTACCGGATACTAACACTATGGTTTCCGAGTCGGTACATGATACCAACATGATGGATATAAATTTATGCTAAAGTTCACCAAAATTGAGAATTACAACAATTTCCGAACACCTGTTACTCCAGTTAAACCTTACACTCTGGCCTTTATCGATATCAGTAATCACATTTCGCGGTAACTAAGACAACATCCAATCAAATTTATAACAGTTAGAAACTGTTTGTTGCGAAGAGCTAATATATATGCAAGTATGTATTAGGTGTTGCAAACCTAGTAACAAATTAGTTCACTTGTGACCAGAAGCATAAACCAAAGCACGAAACGAATGTGCATGAGATCATACTTTCCGTTTATTTATAGAAGTAAATGGCACAGTAGAGTGTGTAGCACTTTTTTGACTTGTCTTGTTGAATGTTTATAAGCGAGTTTTATCTGAGTTGCTGACTTACACAAGCGGTATACTGCGTGGTTCCATCTGAGTACTCTTTGCTAATAAATTATTGTAATCCACTTTCATCTATCGCTCTTAATACACATTATTGGGAAGGATCTCAAATTTGCTTCAGGTAATTGATGTGGATATTTGTTTTCAAGGTCTCCATCGTATCGTTCTGTTATCTGTGGATATCAGCACATCTAGGTGATAATACTTAATATAGTATATAAATTGCAAGAAATTTTGTCCTAATATTATGGCTGGTTTATCAAACATTAAGGATACAGAGCAATTAGCAAGTGGACTTAATGAATGTAATTTTAAAGATAGTTCAGAGGAACTTGAGTGTTTTCAGTCGTTTTCAGTCTTTATGTGCCCATTCGTATCTGATAAGCTAGAACTCTCATTCGCGTCTGTTAAATTCATGCCTGCTTTATCTTAAGCTAATTTGCTTATGTCCTCAAACTTAAGAGTAGTTTCCATGCTGAACGTACTTAATTATTAATTTGATAAGTTGTTGTTAGGCAAACGGAATGTGATCTTCTTACGTAGCAAAACACCCGATCAACTAACCTGGAAAGAAATAAGACGTGAAAAACAGAATTATTAAATTACCTGTTCCAGAACGTCCCCAATATGTACGATTCAAAAGATAAAATGATAGCAGGTGTATATTTTGAAAATAGAGTAATTATAAACAAAACTTGGAGAAAATAAACAAATGCAGCTTGCTTATGAAAGTCAGGCCAGTCCAGTACAGATAAACAAAAACAGAAATTATGCACAATTCAAAAGTATATATTGTCAATTATTTTAAAAAAGAATGTTCTAGAAAATAAATGAATAATTTCTTTTTAAATAAAATTCGTTTCAATTAGCCAAGGTGTTTTAAATTTATCAATTAATGCCACTTTTATTTTGTCGGAGGAACTATCTTTTTCTACATACATCACCTTCTCAAAAAAGGATGGCTAATAATCTTCGGCTAACGTTGCACTCTTGCTGAACGAGTTGTGCATAATGGCGCTCCTGGCGTCGACATCGCGCCCTGTACATTCAAGACTACTTGGAGTTTCTATTAGAAGATCTCCAGGCAACCTTAATGATTCTCATAATACCAATTCTGCTATTGAAGTTCGTAACTGTACCCTATATCTGTTGCGCATGGCAAGTAATACTATAGGAAGATCGTGTATCCAGCTTGATCCACTACTACACCTTAACGCAGCTTTCTACCATCCCATTCGCTCGTAGATTGTATGTGCTAGTATGCAATACAGTAGTTTCCATGATATTAAGAGATCTTACGAAAAGCTCTGACATAAATTGACTACCGCGATCACTAGTGACTCTTTCCGGAACACCATAATGCGATATCCAATTATGTAGGAAAGCGAAAAAGATTTCTTGCGCTGTTATATTTTCAAAATCGCTAATTCAAATTGGCTACTTAAACGATCTACTATTGTATGCAAATAATTTTGGCCGTTGACTTCAGGCATTTCGACAATGTCTATGTGTACATGTCTGAACCGTCCAATTGGTATCCCAATATTCTGTATCTCGGTTCTGGTATGTCTCCACACATTACACGTTTGACACTTGGCACAGGCTTGCGAACATATTCTGGTCTCTTGGACAAAACTTACTTAAAAGGATCCCATTCTTGCGCTTTCTCGATTTGATTTACTAAATTGTTTGGAGAATCATCTAGATTCTTTAATGGACCTTGATATATCAGCTCGACACCTGCTTCATTCTGATTGCTAAGTGCATCGGCTATCACATTTTCTTAACCAGCAATATGAGACACAGTGAAACCGAACTCTGCTAACCGGGTAATTTGGGAATTTACTCCGCGAGAGTTATTAAGCCTCGCTGTTTTACCAAGTATGCTGATCAACGGCTTATGATCTGTCAATAATTTGAACTGATGACAGTCTAAATAATGCTCAAAATGTAGCACTGCGGTATAAACAGCTAGAAACCATTTACCAAACGTATCATACCGTTTTTATCGATCATTAAGCTTTCGGCTATAAACCCCAATCAGTCTTACTATATCCCTGTCTCTTTGCTGAAGTACTGCCCCTATTGCAACATCAGAGGCATCTGTGATTTGCTCAAATGGCTTTTCCCATTCTACAGGTGCTAGTGTGGTTATGTCACTTAGCATTTCCTTGGCCCTCTGGAATTTTTCTCGGTCTTCCTGACTCAAGTTTATAGGCCAAGACTTCTTGATCGTGCTCTTTTGACGTGTGAGATGGCGTGTTAACGTTCCTAGAATTCCGGCTAGACCTAGAATGAATCGTTGATAATACCTGATCATGCCCAAGAACCTTTGCAACTGGCACACGGTTCGGGGCTCCGTTACGTCCTTGATAGCTTGGATTTTAACTTCCAAAGGATTAATTCCGTCTTTGGAAAGTACATATCTAAGAAACTTCACTGAAGAGCATCAAATGTTACTCTTACTGTGTTTGATCACTAATCCATATTGTTCCAGCCAGGTCAAAACCATTTCCAAATGCCTACGATGTTCATCACGTGAGCGACTAAAAAATATTATGCGTTTAGATACATCCTCGCAAATGGACAATTATGAAGGATTTCTTTAGCCAAACGCTAGAATGTCTGACTGGCATTTTTCAAACCAAAAGGCATTCGAAGAAATTCATGCGATCCCCCTCCTGGAAATCTGGAAGTGGATAAGAATCACCCCTTCATGACTGAGTTTAATAGACAATAATTTCCACAAAACCTCCATTGTCCCGGTTTAGGTTTGGGAACTACCACTATTGTGGAAGCAAAATTGGAATTTGACCTTCTACAAATCCCCTATTTGCGCAATTGGTGAAATTCGGACACAACAAATTGTTGCTTGTGTTGTGCGAATGGTTGGGTTTTTGGTGAACAAGGCAACGAAGCCACCAATTCTATTTGGTGTTCTACTCCTTTCTTCAATTCTGTTCTTTTGGCGCTGAAAGTTTGAAACACTGCAAGGTGTTTCTCGATGATGTCAATAAAGTCATGTAAAACCGTGGGACGGGGTACAAGGACTGTTCTAACTGCTGAAGTGTACAGTTAAGTGTAACTACTGATCGTAGTAGTCAATTTATGTCTGAACTATTTATCAGATCATTGAATACAATAAGACTAGAAGTAAGACATACATGTGCTTATAATCCCAGAGCTAATGGGATGGTTGAGAGACTGCACAGGGATCTGAAGGCTGCATTACGCTGCACTGGCGGATCCAGTTGGACACACGATTTGCCCATAGTTTTGTTGGCAATGTGAAACAGATACAGAGCTCAGTTAAATACTGTTTGGTGCGAAGAACTAATATATATGCAAGTATGTGTTAGGTGTTGCGAACCTAGTAACAAATTAGTTCAGTTGTGACCAGAAGGATAAACCAAAGACACCATTCGTTTCGTGCTTACTGGCAACTCATCAGTAGGAGCCGGTATTACGCCCTTTAACCACTATATATTTGGTCGAAGTATGTGGAATAATAGGACGGTACAATCTCCTAGACGAATGTGTTAACCTGTAATAGTGAAGCTAACATAATCTGAAGTCAACGACAATACGACTTCAATGCTAACTCACACTATATAATATATATGCTGAGTCTGTAAAGGATACTAACACTATGGCCATTGTGTTAGTAACTGATACCTTTTTTGAAATCGATGAGTACCGGATACTAACACTATGGTTTCCGAGTCGGTACATGATACCAACATGATGGATATAAATTTATGCTAAAGTTCACCAAAATTGAGAATTACAACAATTTCCGAACACCTGTTACTCCAGTTAAACCATACACTCTGGCCTTTATCGATATCAGTTATCACATTTCGCGGTAAGCATGACATCATTCAATTCAATATATTACAGTTAAAAACTGTTTGTTGCGAAGAACTAATATATATGCAAGTATGTATTAGGTGTTGCAAACCTAGTAACAAATTAGTTCACTTGTGACCAGAAGCATAAACCAAAGCACGAAACGAATGTGCATGAGATCATACTTTCCGTTTATTTATAGAAGTAAATGGCACAGTAGAGTGTGTAGCACTTTTTTGACTTGTCTTGTTGAATGTTTATAAGCGAGTTTTATCTGAGTTGCTGACTTACACAAGCGGTATACTGCGTGGTTCCATCTGAGTACTCTTTGCTAATAAATTATTGTAATCCACTTTCATCTATCGCTCTTAATACACATTATTGGGAAGGATCTCAAATTTGCTTCAGGTAATTGATGTGGATATTTGTTTTCAAGGTCTCCATCGTATCGTTCTGTTATCTGTGGATATCAGCACATCTAGGTGATAATACTTAATATAGTATATAAATTGCAAGAAATTTTGTCCTAATATTATGGCCGGTTTATCAAACATTAAGGATACGGAGCAATTAGTAAGTGGACTTGATGAATGTAATTTTAAAGATAGTTCAGAGGAACTTGAGTGTTTTCAGTCGTTTTCAGTCTTTATGTGCCCATTCGTATCTGATAAGCTAGAACTCTCATTCGCGTCTGTTAAATTCATGCCTGCTTTATCTTAAGCTAATTTGCTTATGTCCTCAAACTTAAGAGTAGTTTCCATGCTGAACGTACTTAATTATTAATTTGATAACTTGTTGTTAGGCAAACGGAAGGTGAACTTCTTACGTAGCAAAACACCCGATCAACTAACCTGGAAAGAAATAAGACGTGAAAAACAGAATTATTAAATTACCTGTTCCAGAACGTCCCCAATATGTACGATTCAAAAGATAAAATGATAGCAGGTGTATAGTTTGAAAATAGAGTAATTATAAACAAAACTTGGAGAAAATAAACAAATGCAGCTTGCTTATGAAAGTCAGGCCAGTCCAGTACAGATAAACAAAAACAGAAATTATGCACAATTCAAAAGTATATATTGTCAATTATTTAAAAAAAGAATGTTCTAGAAAATAAATGAATAATTTCTTTTTAAATAAAATTCGTTTCAATTAGCCAAGGTGTTTTAAATTTATCAATTAATGCCACTTTTATTTTGTCGGAGGAACTATCTTTTTCTACATACATCACCTTCTCAAAAAAGGATGGCTAATAATCTTCGGCTAACGTTGCACTCTTGCTGAACGAGTTGTGCATAATGGCGCTCCTGGCGTCGACATCGCGCCCTGTACATTCAAGACTACTTGGAGTTTCTATTAGAAGATCTCCAGGCAACCTTAATGATTCTCATAATACCAATTCTGCTATTGAAGTTCGTAACTGTACCCTATATCTGTTGCGCATGGCAAGTAATACTATAGGAAGATCGTGTATCCAGCTTGATCCACTACTACACCTTAACGCAGCTTTCTACCATCCCATTCGCTCGTAGATTGTATGTGCTAGTATGCAATACAGTAGTTTCCATGATATTAAGAGATCTTACGAAAAGCTCTGACATAAATTGACTACCGCGATCACTAGTGACTCTTTCCGGAACACCATAATGCGATATCCAATTATGTAGGAAAGCGAAAAATATTTCTTGCGCTGTTATATTTTCAAAATCGCTAATTCAATTTGGCTACTTAAACGATCTACTATTGTTAGCAAATATTTTTGGCCGTTGACTTCAGGCATTTCGACAATGTCTATGTGTACATGTCTGAACCGTCCAATTGGTATCCCAATATTCTGTATCTCGGTTCTGGTATGTCTCCACACATTACACGTTTGACACTTGGCACAGGCTTGCGAACATATTCTGGTCTCTTGGACAAAACTTACTTAAAAGGATCCCATTCTTGCGCTTTCTCGATTTGATTTACTAAATTGTTTGGAGAATCATCTAGATTCTTTAATGGACCTTGATATATCAGCTCGACACCTGCTTCATTCTGATTGCTAAGTGCATCGGCTATCACATTTTCTTAACCAGCAATATGAGACACAGTGAAACCGAACTCTGCTAACCGGGTAATTTGGGAATTTACTCCGCGAGAGTTATTAAGCCTCGCTGTTTTACCAAGTATGCTGATCAACGGCTTATGATCTGTCAATAATTTGAACTGATGACTGTCTAAATAATGATCAAATTGTAGCACTGCGGTATAAACAGCTAGAAACCATTTACCAAACGTATCATACCGTTTTTATCGATCATTAAGCTTTCGGCTATAAACCCCAATCAGTCTTACTATATCCCTGTCTCTTTGCTGAAGTACTGCCCCTATTGCAACATCAGAGGCATCTGTGATTTGCTCAAATGGCTTTTCCCATTCTACAGGTGCTAGTGTGTTTATGTCACTTAGCATTTGCTTGGCCCTCTGGAATTTTTCTCGGTCTTCCTGACTCAAGTTTATAGGCCAAGACTTCTTGATCGTGCTCTTTTGACGTGTGAGATGGCGTGTTAACGTTCCTAGAATTCCGGATAGACCTAGAATGAATCGTTGATAATACCTGATCATGCCCAAGAACCTTTGCAACTGGCGCACGGTTCGGGGCTCCGTTACGTCCTTGATAGCTTGGATTTTAACTTCCAAAGGATTAATTCCGTCTTTGGAAAGTACATGTCTAAGAAACTTCACTGAAGAGCATCCAATGTTACTCTTACTGTGTTTGATCACTAATCCATATTGTTCCAGCCAGGTCAAAACCATTTCCAAATGCCTACGATGTTCATCACGTGAGCGACTAAAAAATATTATGCGTTTAGATACATCCTCGCAAATGGACAATTATGAAGGATTTCTTTAGCCAAACGCTAGAATGTCTGACTGGCATTTTTCAAACCAAAAGGCATTCGAAGAAATTCATGCGATCCCTCTCCTGGAAATCTGACAGCGGTGAATGGTAGAGATATTTCCTCCATCGGTACCTGATAGTACGCTTTCTGGAGATCTAAAGTTGAATAAACCTCATATCCCATTATATCTCGGAGCAGAGTACTCTAGTTAGGGAGACGATAAGAATCACCCTTCATGACTGAGTTTAATAGACAATAATTTCCACAAAACCTTCATTGTCCCGGTTTAGGTTTGGGAACTACCACTATTGTGGAAGCAAAATTGGAATTTGGCCTTCTACAAATCCCCAATTTGTGCAATTGGTGAAATTCGGACACAACAAATTGTTGCTTGTGTTGTGCGAATGGTTGGGTTTTTGGTGAACAAGGCAACGAAGCCACCAATTCTATTTGGTGTTCTACTCCTTTCTTCAATTCTGTTCTTTTGGCGCTGAAAGTTTGAAACACTGCAAGGTGTTTCTCGATGATGTCAATAAAGTCATGTAAAACCGTGGGACGGGGTACAAGGACTGTTCTAACTGCTGAAGTGTACAGTTAAGTGTAACTACTGATCGTAGTAGTCAATTTATGTCTGAACTATTTATCAGATCATTGAATACAATAAGACTAGAAGTAAGACATACATGTGCTTATAATCCCAGAGCTAATGGGATGGTTGAGAGACTGCACAGGGATCTGAAGGCTGCATTACGCTGCACTGGCGGATCCAGTTGGACACACGATTTGCCCATAGTTTTGTTGGCAATGTGAAACAGATACAGAGCTCAGTTAAATACTGTTTGGTGCGAAGAACTAATATATATGCAAGTATGTGTTAGGTGTTGCGAACCTAGTAACAAATTAGTTCAGTTGTGACCAGAAGGATAAACCAAAGACACCATTCGTTTCGTGCTTACTGGCAACTCATCAGTAGGAGCCGGTATTACGCCCTTTAACCACTATATATTTGGTCGAAGTATGTGGAATAATAGGACGGTACAATCTCCTAGACGAATGTGTTAACCTGTAATAGTGAAGCTAACATAATCTGAAGTCAACGACAATACGACTTCAATGCTAACTCACACTATATAATATATATGCTGAGTCTGTAAAGGATACTAACACTATGGCCATTGTGTTAGTAACTGATACCTTTTTTGAAATCGATGAGTACCGGATACTAACACTATGGTTTCCGAGTCGGTACATGATACCAACATGATGGATATAAATTTATGCTAAAGTTCACCAAAATTGAGAATTACAACAATTTCCGAACACCTGTTACTCCAGTTAAACCTTACACTCTGGCCTTTATCGATATCAGTTATCACATTTCGCGGTAAGCATGACATCATTCAATTCAATATATAACAGTTAGAAACTGTTTGTTGCGAAGAGCTAATATATATGCAAGTATGTATTAGGTGTTGCAAACCTAGTAACAAATTAGTTCACTTGTGACCAGAAGCATAAACCAAAGCACGAAACGAATGTGCATGAGAACATACTTTCCGTTTATTTATAGAAGTAAATGGCACAGTAGAGTGTGTAGCACTTTTTTGACTTGTCTTGTTGAATGTTTATAAGCGAGTTTTATCTGAGTTGCTGACTTACACAAGCGGTATACTGCGTGGTTCCATCTGAGTACTCTTTGCTAATAAATTATTGTAATCCACTTTCATCTATCGCTCTTAATACACATTATTGGGAAGGATCTCAAATTTGCTTCAGGTAATTGATGTGGATATTTGTTTTCAAGGTCTCCATCGTATCGTTCTGTTATCTGTGGATATCAGCACATCTTGGTGATAATACCTTATATAGTATAAAAATTGCAAGAAATTTTGTCCTAATATTATGGCTGGTTTATCAAACATTAAGGATACAGAGCAATTAGCAAATGGACTTAATGAATGTAATTTTAAAGATAGTTCAGAGGAACTTGAGTGTTTTCAGTCGTTTTCAGTCTTTATGTGCCCATTCGTATCTGATAAGCTAGAACTCTCATTCGCGTCTGTTAAATTCATGCCTGCTTTATCTTAAGCTAATTTGCTTATGTCCTCAAACTTAAGAGTAGTTTCCATGCTGAACGTACTTAATTATTAATTTGATAACTTGTTGTTAGGCAAACGGAAGGTGAACTTCTTACGTAGCAAAACACCCGATCAACTAACCTGGAAAGAAATAAGACGTGAAAAACAGAATTATTAAATTACCTGTTCCAGAACGTCCCCAATATGTACGATTCAAAAGATAAAATGATAGCAGGTGTATATTTTGAAAATAGAGTAATTATAAACAAAACTTGGAGAAAATAAACAAATGCAGCTTGCTTATGAAAGTCAGGCCAGTCCAGTACAGATAAACAAAAACAGAAATTAAGCACAATTCAAAAGTATATATACGGTCAAGTATTTATAAAAAGAATGTTCTCGAGAAAAAAAATGAATAATTTCTTTTTAAATAAAATTCGTTTCAATTAGCCAAGGTGTTTTAAATTTATCAATTAATGCCACTTTTATTTTGTCGGAGGAACTATCTTTTTCTACATACATCACCTTCTCAAAAAAGGATGGCTAATAATCTTCGGCTAACGTTGCACTCTTCCTGAACGAGTTGTGCATAATGGCGCTCCTGGCGTCGACATCGCGCCCTGTACATTCAAGACTACTTGGAGTTTCTATTAGAAGATCTCCAGGCAACCTTAATGATTCTCATAATACCAATTCTGCTATTGAAGTTCGTAACTGTACCCTATATCTGTTGCGCATGGCAAGTAATACTATAGGAAGATCGTGTATCCAGCTTGATCCACTACTACACCTTAACGCAGCTTTCTACCATCCCATTCGCTCGTGGATTGTATGTGCTAGTATGCAATACAGTAGTTTCCATGATATTAAGAGATCTTACGAAAAGCTCTGACATAAATTGACTACCGCGATCACTAGTGACTCTTTCCGGAACACCATAATGCGATATCCAATTATGTAGGAAAGCGAAAAAGATTTCTTGCGCTGTTATATTTTCAAAATCGCTAATTCAATTTGGCGACTTAAACGATCTACCATTGTTAGCAAATATTTTTTGCCGTTGACTTCAGGCATTTCGACAATGTCTATGTGTACATGTCTGAACCGTCCAATTGGTATCCCAATATTCTGTATCTCGGTTCTGGTATGTTTCCACACATTACACGTTTAACACTTGGCACAGGCTTGCGAACATATTCTGGTCTCTTGGACAAAACTTACTTAAAAGGATCCCATTCTTGCGCTTCCTCGATTTGATTTACTAAATTGTTTGGAGAATCATCTAGATTCTTTAATGGACCTTGATATATCAGCTCGACACCTGCTTCATTCTGATTGCTAAGTGCATCGGCTATCACATTTTCTTAACCAGCAATATGAGACACAGTGAAACCGAACTCTGCTAACCGGGTAATTTGGGAATTTACTCCGCGAGAGTAATTAAGCCTCGCTGTTTTACCAAGTATGCTGATCAACGGCTTATGATCTGTCAATAATTTGAACTGATGACAGTCTAAATAATGCTCAAAATGTAGCACTGCGGTATAAACAGCTAGAAACCCTTTACCAAACGTATCATACCGTTTTTATCGATCATTAAGCTTTCGGCTATAAACCCCAATCAGTCTTACTATATCCCTGTCTCTTTGCTGAAGTACTGCCCCTATTGCAACATCAGAGGCATCTGTGATTTGCTCAAATGGCTTTTCCCATTCTACAGGTGCTAGTGTGGTTATGTCACTTAGCATTTCCTTGGCCCTCTGGAATTTTTCTCGGTCTTCCTGACTCAAGTTTATAGGCCAAGACTTCTTGATCGTGCTCTTTTGACGTGTGAGATGGCGTGTTAACGTTCCTAGAATTCCGGCTAGACCTAGAATGAATCGTTGATAATACCTGATCATGCCCAAGAACCTTTGCAACTGGCGCACGGTTCGGGGCTCCGTTACGTCCTTGATAGCTTGGATTTTAACTTCCAAAGGATTAATTCCGTCTTTGGAAAGTACATGTCTAAGAAACTTCACTGAAGAGCATCCAATGTTACTCTTACTGTGTTTGATCACTAATCCATATTGTTCCAGCCTGGTCAAAACCATTTCCAAATGCCTACGATGTTCATCACGTGAGCGACTAAAAAATATTATGCGTTTAGATACATCCTCGCAAATGGACAATTATGAAGGATTTCTTTAGCCAAACGCTGGAATGTCTGACTGGCATTTTTCAAACCAAAAGGCATTCGAAGAAATTCATGCGATCCCCCTCCTGGAAATCTGACAGCGGTGAATGGTAGAGATATTTCCTCCATCGGTACCTGATAGTACGCTTTCTGGAGATCTAAAGTTGAATAAACCTCATATCCCATTATATCTCGGAGCAGAGTACTCTGGTTAGGGAGAGGATAAGAATCACCCTTCGTCACTGAGTTTAATAGACGATAATTTCCACAAACCCTCCATTGTCCCGGTTCAGGTTTGGGAACTACCACTATTGGGGAAGCAAAATTGGAATTTGACCTTCTACAAATCCCCTCTTTGCGCAATTGGTGAAATTCGGACACAGCAACTTGTTGCTTGTGTTGTGCCAATGGTTGGGCCTTTGGTGAACAAGGCAACGGAGCCACCAATTCTATTTGGTGTTCTACTCCTTTCTTCAATTCTGTTCTTTTGGCGCTGAAAGTTTGAAACACTGCAAGGTGTTTCTCGATGATGTCAATAAAGTCATGTGAAACCGTGGGACGGGGTAAAAGGACTGTTCTAACTGCCGATGTGTTAGACTTAGTGTGTCTTAACACCTCTACGTCTTCTGTGATAGTCCTAGTTTTGAGATCTAGAGTCAGTTTGAAGTGTGTCAAGAATTCCTACCCAATTATATGGTCCTTGACTTCGGCTACGAGAAAGTTCTATGTAAAAAGAAGATTTCTGGCCTAAGGTTACCGACAATTCTTTCATCCCTCTGACTCCTATCGGACTACCATTTGCGGCACATAGTTGATAATAAAATGTAGGGCAATCTGCTTCAACCACGTCTGACCTAATTATGCTTATTTCAGCACCCGTAATGTTTAGAAACTCCTGTCCTGTTAATTCATTATTAACAATGAAATTTTTGCTGAATAATCCGGCAATGTTTTCCAGTTCTCCACTATAGGGAGAATTTAACGCTCTTGCCTTCTGCTTTGGTGCTATTTGATCTAGTCGTATTTTTGGCTTTTGCCTTAAGTATGCCTTTTAAAGGCATGTCTGGAAGACTTTGCAGTGGAACCCCCACTACGGCTCCTACTAGTGAGCATTTTATCCTTTTCCCGGTGATGGATATCTATCTACCGGTTTAGTTCTTCCTTTACATTTCGGTCCACCTAAACGCTGGTATATACAATTCTCTCTTTGGCACTTTGCACTTCGACCATATTCAAAATGTGACTTACACCATCCGCGTGGCCCATCAAAGCGTTGACGCAAGTGACTCCCTCGATGTCTAGTATTTCTATACTGACTCTGAAGTATATCCACAACTTCTCTACATAAGAAACACACACTTTCTTGTTGCGTCAGTGTGGTTTCGGTATCTGCCCTAACTGGCTGCACCATGACAGAATCTGCCATTACAGCATGTAACTGTGGTTTCTGCTGTTTATACACTCCGTCTAGCCCTCTGAGTTTACGTGGCCAATCAACATTCATTGTTTCGAATACTTCTAATATGGCTCTAAGCCTGGATGGTAGCACAGCTGTAAAAATAGAATTCACCACATTTCTAGATATATTCAAATTGGAAGCTTTCGTACAAAGGCGTTCATAAAACTTTGATGGTAGTTGACGCCTTAACTTTTATAGGCGTAATGATTCGCACCTTTGTGCCGATCTTCCAGGCTGATATCTCTGTTGAATTTCGGCCATTGTTAACTCAAATGCCTTATACGGTTCTTCTTGAAGTTCTGTTTCTAAAGTTTTACAAGGTGCTTCTAAAATACTCTGGCAATGCCATCCATACTGCAGCAACTTTATCCATAGGATTTACAATCTGGTAAGCTTTGAATATTATTTGGGCATCCGCGACCCAACATGAATATTTTTCGGATCTATGTAGTGGTATACTAAATATTTTTGGACTGGCGCGGTCGCCATATTTTGATGCAAGTGACTCCCTCGATGCCTAGTATTTCTATCCTGACTCTGAAGTATATCCACAATTTCTCTACATAAGTAACACATACGTTCTTGTAGCGTCAGTGTGGTTTCGGTATCTGCCCTAACTGGCTGCACCATGACAGAATCTGCCATTACAGCATGTAACTGTGGTTTCTGCTGTTTATACACTCCGTCTAGCCCTGTGAGATTACCTGGCCAATCAACATTTACTGTTTAAAATACCTCTAATAGGGCTCTAAGCCTGGATGGTAACGCAGCTGTAAAAATATATTTCACAAAATATCTAGATATATTCAAATTGGAAGCTTTCGTACAAAGGCGTTCATAAAACTTTGATGGTAGTTGACGCCTTATCTTTTATAGGCGTAATGATTCGCACCTTTGTGCCGATCTTCCAGGCTGATATCTCTGTTGAATTTCGGCCATTGTTAACTCAAATGCCTTATACGGTTCTTCTTGAAGTTCTGTTTCTAAAGTTTTACAAGGTACTTCTAAAATTCTCTGGCAATGCCATCCATACTGCAGCAACTTTATCCATAGGATTTACAATCTGGTAAGCTTTGAATATTATTTGGGCATCCGCGACCCAACATGAGTATTTCTCGGATCTATGTAGTGGTATACTAAATATTTTTGGACTGGCGCGGTCGCCATATTTTGTGGAGTCTCCATACCTATCAGTAACTGAGAGCACCATATATGCCAATTCGTTTTCAGTCTTTCTATACTCATTGGAATCTGATAAGCTAGAACTCTCATTCACATCTATTAAATTCATGCCTGCTTTATCTTGAGCTAATTTGCTTGTGTCCTCAAACTTAAGAAAGGCTTCCATACTGATCGTACTTAATTATTAATTTGATAACTTAGTGTTAGGTAAAAGGAATGTGAACTTCTTACGTAGCATAACACTCGATCAAATAACCTGGAAAGAAATAAGACGTGAAAAACAGAATTATTAAATTACCTGTTCCAGAACGTCCACAATATGTACGATTCAAGAGATAAAGTGATAGCAGGTGTATATTGTGACAATCGAGATATTATAAACGTAAATTGGAGAAAAGAAACAAATGCAGCTTTCTGAGGAAAGTCAGGCCAGTCAAGTACAAATTACCAAAAACTGAAATTACGCCCAATTCAAGAGTATATATACTGTCATGTATTTAAACAACGAATGTTCTAGACAATAAACGACTAATTACTTTTTAAATAATATTGGTTTCAATTAGCCAAGGTGGTTTAAATTTATCAATAAATGTCACTTTAATTTTGTTGGAGGAAATATCTTCCTCTACAACATCACATAAATATGTGCAATTAGTCTCATATAGATAAGTAAATCTCACTAGTTGTACTGTACAATATATCAATATCAGAAAGTTCAGCTGTAAAGAGTAATAGATTCATCATCGAAATAGGAAAAATTAAGGTATAATTCGAATGTAAAATTATGCAAAAAATGAGAACCATGACTAGCAATTGATGTATTATTGACTAACATGATGATATAATGCATAACATTTCAATTTTAATAATACAGAACGTAGTAAAAAAATATCAAGAAGGTTTGTTGCTGATCACAATTATCCTTGTCTTTTATTCAAACATGAGAAAGTATTATCATAATTAAAATTAAAAGAATCAGCTGGATTTTAGATTTTTTCTTGTTCAGTACATAAAAATTTAAAAGACATCTTCGATGGAGGCGTTTCTCTAAGCCAATTTGGCAATTGATTGTAAATTTTGTGAATTTTCGAAAAAGAGAATAAATTGCCCGCAACATTCCCCACCAAAGGAGGAGATATTTCCATATATCAAGATCTAGTTCCAACTTCATGAATCTTTCTTATTGGATTCATATAGGCAATCGGAACACTGGTTCAAATGGAAAACATTTATGCAATAGCACATCCACCGAAACCATAAAGTTTGCAGTGATATAAAATGTAATCATGTGGCGTATATAGTGCAGGAGATAGGGCTAATTTGTTTCACAACTTTTTTTATACAGCTTCTATCTTATTGAAAAAGCCCTTTTTTAATAGATTCCAAGCAGCGGCAGCATCTTCTAGTATCGCTCTAATCCAAATTTTAAATATTTTAAATTTTTTATCATTCGATAAGATATTTCTATTTATTAGTGCCTATCTGTTTATTGCACTGCTTACTATTCTTTCAATTTATGTCTCTCAGCAGAAGCTGTACATTGAATAGTTATGCCTAAATGTTTAATTTCGTGCTGAAGTTTAATCTCATAAATATTAATCACAGCATCATGAAAATAAACATAATTAAATTCTGTTCTGTTACCTATTTTTAAAGCTCTCGTCTTTTTACGGATTATTCTCAACCCTAATGTTATCAAATATCTACTTAAATCATACAAATCTAGTGTCACATTATTTTGGGAGATATCGACGTTTTTTGGATCAATTGGAAAGATTATTTTTAAATCATCAGCGAATTCGCAAATTCGAACGGATCTTAGTTTGCAAATGTGCAAATACGATTTTAAATAAAATTGACAACAATCTTGACCATTGTAGAATTCTGCATGTTACACTTTTCGATTTTTATATTAAATCGTTTACTTGAATACTCATTTTTCGATTATATATATAGTATCTGAGTAATCTAAAAATGTTCGAATAAATATTCAATGAAATATTCGCCTTCAAAATAGCATAAAATGATATAGAGTCAAAAGCTTTTGAGATATCTATAAAGACAATCAATGCATCTAACTTTATTCATTTAGTGTAATTTCATCTTTCCACATAGAAAGCATATTAGTTATTGTCGATCTATCTTTCTTAAAGCCATGTTGACTTATATCAAAATTATCCAGCAACATACATTCTAAATGATCTAGTATCAATCGTTCTATTATCTTCAACACAGAAGGGATAATAGAAATTAGTCTATAATCACTGGCGCACGTTGGCTTACTTATTTTTGACAACGGTTTAGCTACTATCGTTAGAATATCGATTGGTAATTTCTCATTCGTCTAAATTCTATTAATAAAATTGCAGATCGCATTCATAAAAGATAAAGGTAATTGAATTAGGCTTTCAATCGATATTGTAAACTAAAAATTTATATTTTACGTTTGCACTTTAGCTGGTTCTCTATACAGATATACTGTTGAGATGTAACAGATCAAATTAATTCTGGAACATTTTTCAATTTTATACAAATGAAATAATTAATCTAATTAACTGAAAATTTAATTAATTGACTTCCTAATACGTGCGTCTATATGACCCCGATAAGATAGATTCATGGAGTAGGAAGCAGGTCTGGACAATTTGCAAACTCTCTCCTCTTCTTCTACTAATCTATAACTTGCCGTGTATCTACACAAAGTTTACTAATCAACAAACAAGACAAACGCATAACAGGGCGCTAGATGGACTTTTGGACATCCACTTTTTCTCTCAATCAGTGAATGTTTCTCACATCCCCTTCTTCTGTGCCACCACCATTGAATGCTTATATGAAGTCTTTATCTAACGTTATACATCACATTGACTTGAGCGTTACAATAGGCAGCAGCTTCAAGGACGTAGTGAAACTGTTTTGGTGTTTTAAATGCTAATTATTTTGATTAATAGAAATATTAATTCACCGAATAATTCTGATGATTTAGCGGGATACATAGAAAATTTCTACGGCAAATTGAATGGAAACGTTAATAACTAATCTGCATTTTATGAACTATTTTTCATCACTTTGTTTGGACTCTAAAGCAACAGCAGCATGATTAGTAGTAGAAGCAACTGTACAATTATAATCCGTTTCACGTGTCTTATCATTTATTTCCAACGCTTCGACAGCAATGCTGCAGCAAATATTGCTCCATTGCATCAAGACTGTTCCAACGCCATGTCGATTAATAAATTTCTCAGCGATGATTTTGATCCTTGTTATAAGTATTTGGATTTTTGCAAAAAAACAGTGCCACAGTCAATTCGACAAGTTAATTTGAAGGCGACAGTTTCAGCTTCTGTAATGTCCCTTAAAATGTCTCAAATAATTTAGTATTCATTCGCAAATCTCTCAACTGATGACATCCTTTTATCCTCTTTAGAGAAATGTCAATCAGATTTGACTAAAAATTTTAAAAATTTGCTTTAAGTAAACCACAGATTAATAAAATCCAAGCTCAAATTTGCGTCCCGATTAGAAAATATCAGCACAGACTACAATCAAGATTCTCTCGAACATTTAGTCAGAATTCTTCAAAAAGGTTTGTATACCTGTAGAAATTCCCTACTCTTTTCGGAGAGTATATTAATCGGGTACCTGTTTCCTGTCATGCCTGGCATTATTTTACAACTGAGAAATAACGCTTTTTCACACAAAAACAGGAAAGTCGACGTTGAAGCACTCATTGCTGTAGTTTATGTCGTTTTTGTCGTTGAAGTCAATAATTTAGTCGACAGTGACAAGCAAATGACCAAAGTATCTGTATTTATGATCCGGGTGAACAACCAATTAATCTTTTGCACATACACGATATTAAACTCACGGAGGAATCTATCGTCGACACAAGTGCAGAAATTTCATTTCTGAAGGGTGACTTCTGTTATGTCCACCTATATTGGATGGTCCACGTACATGTATGTCGTCAGTGTTTATTATTAGCGTATCGTCTAGACGAGCCTTAATTATGCCTAATTCTGCAGTTAAATTATTCATTTGAGAAGTCAATGCCTGAATCAACGTTTCCAACCCATCAGAAGACATTTTAAATGTACCACCAATGCTTTATTTTTACTCAATTATATATAGAATTTTGCTCGCACAACGAGCATCGATTTAATAAAACAAATTTACACATTAATTAATTTATGTTCACTTCAGCTCGAAGTCTGCTTTTCTCATTGGGCTGACTGCTTCATTCTTATACGGGCGCTTCTGCGAGGAATTTCTGTTGAAATAATGTCTGCCCTAGATAAGACCTTTTGTTCATTATTTGTCTTAAAGGTGGCCATTGCCACATCTTCAATGCTGAGATACCTATATGTATACTGCATGTAACAACAAAATGTGAGTACATTCCAATTAACGGTTGCTTGCGATGCTCTCTTAATATAGGTTTACGACGTGAATTTTCTTCCAATTTAAACGTCGGCAATGTCCCACACGACATTCCAGGCCGTGATTTCCTCTTAAAATTTGGTTTATAGTTGATCTAGTAAATTGGAAATCGATGATTCTTCCATCGGTCTACAACAATATTATTGAAAACGAGCTTCTTAACATTTGGAGTTACAGGCCATACAGCCATCTCCAGGGGCATATATAAACGCAAATACTAACAGATTTTGGACGATGAAATCCTTGTTTAATCCTAGCAAATCAACACTACTTGTCCCCAACACGATACCCTACATCATTTCTAAAGTAATATCTATTGCACTTAAGAACTGGCCTTTAACTCTTACAAAACACAAACTTGCTGTAAAAGATATTTCACAACTATTGAGAGAACACATCATCAAACCATCAAAATGTTCTTATGCATCCTCATTACACTTGGACGCTAAAGTTACTGTATCAAACGAAATCTGCCTGGATTTTCTCATAATAAAAGCTGATGCCCACAAAATTCCAACTACCAACTCCCTTGTATCATTTATTTCTTTTTGATTGATCAGAAACAAGACTACCACCAGATTCCGTTGGAACTAAAATATAAAGACAAGAATGCTGTCATCAATCCCATAAGGTTTATTTGACTACATTTATATGCTTTTTAGTCTCAAGAGCGCTCAGATTTTTATGAACAATATTCTGCATTAATGCACCGATTATTTCATGTAATATTTTGGTGTCAACAATATTTTATTCCTAACCGAGACTCTTACGCTGAGCACCTTAATAATTTTCGATCAAAATTAGCAAGAGATCAAAGGAGATCAATGGAAACTTAGGTTTTACTCGCGCATGCTACAACCTGTATAAACTATACAAGACATGTTCGGTCGAGAACTTTTAGCTTTCCATAGTACAGGGCGTTAATTATTAGCATTATCAGCAACAGTTATTTTGTATTTACAGATCAAGCTCCTTTTTATTGTACTTTGAAATGCAACGTAAATAGACGCAAAGTAACATGCCAGATAAGAACTTCAGCCTTCTTGTTTTAGCGACTAAACTCCGGCATTTTTTAAGTGAAGCAAATACAAAAAAGAATTGAAAAATCGCTATATATGCCAGAGGTATCACTATAATGGTATTTGCTTTTGTCATTTTCAGTCAACTCTATGACTTCAGCGTGCCCAAATTGAAGTCAGCCTTCGTACTAACAAAACAGCGCGGTGACTCTCATGTTCAGAGATCACTAGCTCGTTAACATACTTAGTTTTGGTGTCCGCTTTAGGAAGGTTTAACCCATTGTCTACTTCACGGGGGCGAAGTACCAAAATCCAGTGGTGCCCACCAGACTTTTGAGAGAAAAATTGTCTCCATTCACAAAATTTCTCACCTAGGTAATAATAATAACAAATAGTTTCTGTGGTGATAGACTTAGACAGAACGTTAAGCGATGGGTCTCAAAGTGTATCAAAAGCAAAAAATAAAATCACTCACCACATTCATTCAGAGTTGGACCATTTCACAACAACGTCAACGCGCCTAAACATTTCCCACATCAACATAATTAATTTTAATTAGGTTCAAATTAGTAATTGCGTTTTATCATGATTTATGGCCTATAGCAATACTCCTTGGCACCATTTTGAAAGTCGAAATGAAGAATTAAATTATCTCTTTATAGAAAGCACATTATGGTGTTCATAGTGAGTTTATTACTCATAGACTTGCATGCTTCGATTCCGATCTTTACAGAATTACACTGCATTTTAAGGGAGAAACTTTGCGCCAAACCACCTCCTACATCTCACAGTTTAATTAAGTTTTAGAGAGAATGCATAGAAAACTCAAAATCACCTTAGTATTCTCGTCCTTTAATGAAATCAGGAGCGATACATTCCATTGAGTATTCTTTGTAATTCGTTTGCATATACGTGAATCTATTGGCACATCTGAGTCACATAACATGTATGACATGGATCTAAAACTACTGATTCAGGTTCCAAGTCTACTATCTGCACAGTATGACCAAGGATTTGAAACTTCTCTCTTTCATCTCTATTTCAATAATATATTAGCCCGACAGCCGAGAAATTCTCTACGTCCGGTCTTCGTTAATCGCGGTTCTTATCAGAATTTACTTAGAAAAACAATATCTTTCATTGTATTCAAATATGCATCACTTATATTATGAAGCTTAGATAGAGTGAAACATTTTAGCGAACCGCCTTGTCTGGCAATATACAAACTTCTACATGCGTTTCCTGATTCTCAAGACAGTCTAAAACATATCACGACTTATTTTGCATACCGTGTAATTAATACATTTTTAATCTTCATTATTTAACTTATGTTCGTTTTTGACGCACCAGTTATGCTCTATTTAACATAAAGCGTGATCAGCTTATATGGATCCACCTGATTCATATCTCATACACTCACCTGCCTTACGTAGTATAACCGAATATCGTTAGCTAATATTTGTATAGCTTCTATGAATAGTCGTTTGATATTGTAAAATTTCTGCAGTAAGGATGGGTTACTCTTCTTTTATTTAGTTTCGACCTTTACTTTTCATTTTGTACATTTAGGCATCATACAGTTTCATCATACGTCTCATGTTTAAGTGATACCTGTGTACCATGGCTTGTCGATTCCAGCATAAACCTGAGGATCTTTATCACGATGGACCAAGAGTATTTAAAGCGTTACGTAAAATTATTAAGACACGGATAAAGTTAGGAGCAACAGTGACAATCTTGCCAAATAACTAAAGACCGTGTACAGAACAAAATTACTAAAAATTAAATCATGCAAGAAATACATATATAAATACACTAAAAAATTTAACAATGCATGGTACAGAAATTCTTGCATTATTAAAAAAATAATTTCCCCTGTAATACTGACACGGTTGCCAATATAACGCTCCGGCTAGCGTACCGTCCAACGTTGCTAATAAGATAAAAATCGACCCAGGAACAGTATTTTTCGTAGCCTTAAATAAGGCCAGTGATACATTCACGACAAATTCCGTGAGATTTTGTGAGTCGTAGCAGATTTTCAGAATTCGCTTCTAGACACTGGCTCTTTGTATCTTGTTAGTTGGCGGTTGATCCTTCGAGCATATACCCGTGAAGAAGTAGAATAGTTGAAGTAGGATGTGTTAATTGCTTTTAGAAGACATTGAGAGTCTTGTTGAGGGTTTACGGCAATAACCAGATAGCTGGCACACGTAGAAATCTCATTAATAGATAATCGATTATATATGACAGGACACCCAGCGACAAGAAGATTAGCGTGACTGAAGATTAGCCAAATTAGTGAAACAGCGTGGTAAACGCAAGTAGGAAAGCTGGCATAGCTAATCAGTGCAGCAGCGAAAGCAACAGCGAGCAGAGCAGAGTGATGTTTTGCTGAATTGCATCGCGTATATATAGATTTGAATTCGCACGTACTTGATTAACGAAAGCGAACATTCACGTTGATTCAGTTTATTAAAATTTGAATTTATTTTGACAGAATTTTGGTTAATTAATTTGAGCCGCTACAATACTGTAAACGCCGTGCGACGTTGCAAGAAGAAGAACAGACAGGAAATGCCTGAAAAGAGTTTCTGTAGATGGCCCTTAACAGGGCTTGAAAAGCTTTCACCGGCAAATTCCGTGAAAGTTATGATTGTTACAGTGCCGAGAAGTACTTCTAGAAACTGGCTATATGATCCGGTTGGTTGACTGGTGTTCATTTGTGCTTATGCACATGAATAAGTTGAGTTGTCGAAAACGGATAAGTGAGTTGCTGTTCGAAGGCTTAGAATTGTCTGCGGCAACACTGTGGTGGCTGACACACCTTGAAATCTGATTTCTAGATGATCGATTACTTATGACTAGTGATAAGTTGTGTGATAAGTTTTGAGAGTCGTAGCGTAAAATTGCAAAGTGGATTGCCACTGAAGTTGTCGGTTTTAATTTTAAAACTTGGCTGGATGGATCGCCGTCAATGAGAATGCGAATATGACTAAAGGAGCTACTGTGTGCTCAATGTTGTGGTTATGATATTCATAGGGAATGTGTAATGTGTAACTGATGAAGTTTTTACATGAATAATAATGGCGTGTACCATGATATGTATCCGAAGACTACGTAGTTTTGCTACACAAGGCATTAGCCATAAGTAGCTGGTCATATCAAAATAGGCAGTGTGAGCTCAGGCGTTAGCCATACGATGCAACAGTACGATGTAAAAACAAATGAAAATCAAAAGTTAAGGACAAAATGTGACTCAAACCTTGCCTCAGAGATAGTATAATATCGAAGAACTGTTAAAAAATGTTACACAATTGTTAGCTAAGAACAGCTGGTTATACCACGTGAGATAAGTGAGTGTGAGAAAAGTAATGCATCTTGTGGATCCATAGAGAACACATTGCGTGAAACAGGATGCAAGTGGTGTGCAAAACGTTAACATTTGATACTTAGAATAACGAAATAAATTGCAAACAAACTAATCAGTTACACTTTATGCAAAGCAATCTATTGTTAGGTTCAGATGGTAGGCATTTAGAGCCTGGGGCGCATATAGAATGTTTTTATGTCGCCATGATCGGACGGTTTGATAAAAGATTTCAACCTGTTTATGCTTAACTATGTAGGTATTGCATCTTGCATGATGATGAAGTAATTTGGCTCTCTGAACAAAATCGTGTAAGCACAGCGATACATTGTTTATAATGGTGCAACAGCAGCGTCGTTAAAAACGAGAACTCTTTTGCAGCAGTGGAACTGCGGGTGAACGAAGACTGGACGAGGACTATGTCTTGGCTGCTGATCAGACATGTTACCGAAAGGAAGTCGAAGGCGAGAAGATTCAATTTGTGGATCATCTTTGGTGGGTAGTAAACGTGGGAGCTGACAAGGCAAGCGTAGGATCATGCTATATAAGATTTGTGACGCACACGTTTTAATAGATTGACGTATACAGGAACGCATAGAAAGTAGGATTAAAGGTAATGCACTGACTCAGTTGTCATTAATGAACGAGAATGCTAAAGCTGCTTTGAGTTCCCTAAGCACTCTTTCTACCATACGGTTAGATTGGTAGTGGTGGGCAGTCGTCTGACGTAAGGTGCATCCCAAGACCGGCAAGATAGTTTTGAAGCAATCAGATGGGAAGCAAGCAGCGAACAATATAATGTGCTATCCATGCAGAGATAAAACCATTAGTGACTTCGTCTTCAGAAATGGTACAAAGAGTTAAAGCCGCAGTCCATCGGGTAAATCTTTCTACCATAGTTAAAGGGTAGCTTAAACCATGAACCGTTGTCAGACAAACTATGTAGATGAGAATGTTGGCAAGGCGTGAAATAGTTGGGAGTTATTCCAACTAAGAACGAGTGTCCCGTGTGATCTTGTTTTTCAAACAAATAAGTCACTCGAAGACACATCGTTTAGCGTCTGCCTGAGTCTGTGACCTCAGAAATGATATGTAAGAAGTTTAACAGTCGCCTTACATCCTGGATGAGAAAGTGATTGAATGAACTCTAAAACGTTTTTCTGAAGGCTGGTCGGCAAAACTAGCTTGTTAAGCTGCGTAACCATCAAGTAAACAATGGGTAAGCCTTCCCAGAGTCGGCATAAGAACATGGTCGGATGACGAGCTACTCGTCTTTGAATATGAGAGTCACCGCGCTGTTCTGTTCACAGGTGGGATGGCATTAATGCAGATTCACTCCCAAAATTTTCTGTAGCTTATTTAAAGTTTTTGAAGACATAATATTCTTGATCGAATTTTCCTTTGACGGAAAAGGGTCAAAACATTGTAGGGTAATACGATACCCTAGGAAATCCACGGATGTAGTTGCAATTTGCGTCTTGTCACAGTTGATCCTGAGTCCGTGGTTTGATAAGTGTGAGAGAACATTTCCTAAATACTTGGCGTGAGATTCTAGGTCTAGATTGAATACCATTATGTCATCGAGATATGACATACAGCGAGTGGCATCGTTGCGAAGCATGTTGTCCATGAACCTTTTAAATGTGCGAGTAGAACACTTGAAAACAAAAGGCATGCAAATGTATGCAAAAAGGCCAAAACGAATGATGACCGCATTTTTTCAATATCTTCTGGCGCTACGAGAATGTGGTGGTAGACTTGTCTGAGTTTAATCACCAAAAATTATTTGCAAGGTGTTTATATTTGACATGAAGTATGTATCGGAATTGGTCCCAGAATTGAGCTTGCGATAATCTCCAAAGGTGCTGTATGATCCGTTTGGTTTGGAGACTAAGTGCAGTGGTGACGCCCATGAATTTTTCGATGGTCTGATAATTCCCGATATTGTGTACCGTGTTGGAGACACGTAGCTTTGACTTGCTGAGATCGAACCACGACTTGTGTTCTCGAAGAACTTCTGATATCTCTGTTGAATGATGGTCTGGTGTTGGCTGAATGACGGGTAAATATAAAAGCTTGGAGGCAAGTGTCCAAAAACTTTGCTCAATTCTGGTTGAGGGGTCAATGAACTATTGATTTGCAATGTCAAAAATAAGCCGATATTTCTACAGGAAATCAAGGCCTATTATGTTGTCTATGACCTTAGCACTGATGAAGTTGTGAGAAAACTGACTTCGTAAACATATGTTGACAGTGCAATGCCGGCAACTATAAGTAAGAATAGGTTCTCCGTAGCTGTTCCAAATACAACGGCTAGATACATCTCGGCAATGGTATCACCTTTGAGAAGTGAAAGTGCTGCACCTGTGTCCACAATGAATTCATCTCCAGTTTTGAAATCTAGAAGATGCAGAAGTTCATTGGGTTGTGTGGCAGGGTTATGCAGACACATAGGCTGTCTATGTGGCATATTCTGCGTGGATGGAAATGGTCAACTTAACTTGCAGCTGTAGGCGTTTAAAAAGTAATTTTAGTGATTATAACACCAATTTTTTGGATAATATCGACTGAATGATCAAAGTGGTCTCTAAAGTCGTTTTTACTGATTTAGACGGTGTTGATGTGTGGTTTTATTAGCATTCATCATGTCTATGACGGTTCATTCAAGGATTTTACTCAAATCTAAAATACAACTCTCCAAAGTAGATAGCCAAACGTCATCAGATGGACACTGAGCTAAATTAGAATTCAGGATATTTATATGTGACTTACAGGACATTAAAATGCATAAAGGGAATTAAATATATACAGAACAATTTTTTCAACATACGAGCCTAGTAAAAATAACAAACTATTAACTAATTGATTACCAAAATCTGCTTCCACTGTTTGATCACAAATTTAAGCGCAGAATGCGGTACAAATACGTAAGAAAACTTTTGAGCGATTTTAACCACAGAAAAATTTGATAGAATTTGCATCCTCTGTTTGAACACAAATTAAACACAGAATATGTATGTAACACGCGGCTCCGTGTTACAACCCAACGATGTTCGATACAGTGCTCTTTAAGGTCAAATAGTCTAAATCTGTTCTTATACAATATTCATTTTAACTGGGATTTTAGAAACAAACTCTGTTAGTTTCAAGCAGTTTGAATCGATATTTCTTGAACTGCAATTTTATTTGTAATTAATAGGGTTTTTATTAAATAAACAGAACCGCGCGCGATCCGAGAGGATCACGCGGTGAACTATTTGTCACTGCGGATTTATTTCACTTAGTCGGATTATTCGTAATTTATGTGAAGGATTTACTGTCCACATAGAAGAATGGATTAATATATTGACATAGCAAGCAGTGAACTGAAGTTTTGTGAGTTTTTATCATTGAAGTCTTTATACGGTTTACATATTCATTTTTTAGTGATAACTTTTAACATTGATTCCATTCATGTCATCATGTATTTTCAATCGAGTTTTTATCATTGAAATCTTTAAACGGTTTATATATTCATTTTTAGTGATAACTTTTAACATTGATTCCATTCATGTCATCATGTATTTTCAATCGAGTTTTTGTCATTGAAGTCTTCATGTGGCTTACCCCTTCATTTTTAGTGATAACTTTTAACGATGACTTTTTTCATATCATCATGTATTTTAAGTCGATGGTATAAGTACAGTTCAATTCAGACATTTGTATGCGAATAACTGATTGTGCATAAAACATTTCCCATTTATGTAGGGGTATTTTTGCGGGGTTGCTACCTAGTTCGTGATTCTATACCCGTTCTAAGTATCCAGGGTGGCTATTATTACTATCCATGCACCCACATTGTCACTGATCCTTTTCGTATGGTTGATGTGAGAAAACCGAAACTTGGTGTCATACATATATTAGATATAATGTTGCAAATAGAAATATAATTCACAGTTAGTCCACACTGACCATGTGTAGGTCGACAATAAAAACAGATTTTAATGCAAGAATAGGTCTTAAACACCATTCACAGTTAAACTAAATTGTCCGTCTTCTAGACGACAAAAGTTAAAATGATTTATGCTTACAAAAAGGAATGTTTTCTGCACAATCAGTTATTCGCATATAAATGTCTGAATTGAACTGTATTTATACCATCGATTTAAAATACATGATGATATGGAAAAATTCATCGTTAAAAGTTTTCACTAAAAATGAAGGGGTAAGCCCCATAAAGACTTCAATGACAAAAACTCGATTGAAAATACATGATGAAATAAATGGAATCAATATAAAAAGTTATCACTAAAATTGAATATGAAAACCGTATAAAGACTTCAATGATAAAAACTCGATTGAAAATACATGATGATATGAATTGAGTTGATGTTAATAGTCATCACTAAAATTGAATATGTAAACCGTATAAAGACTTCAATGATAAAAACTCACAAAACTTAAGTTCACTGCTTGCTATGGTTTTAATACATATCAATATATTTATCCATTCTTCTATGTGGACAGTAAATCTTTCACATAAATTACGAATAATCCAACTAAGCGAAATAAATCCGCAGTGACACAGTAGTCCACCGGGTGATCCTCGCGGATCGCGCACGGTTCTGTTTATTTAATAAAAACCCTATTAATTACAAATAAAATTTCAGTTCAAGAAATATCGATTCAAACTGCTTGAAACTAACAGAGATTGTTTCTAAAATCACAGTTAAAAGGAATATTGTATAAGAACAGATTTAGACTATTTGACCTTAAAGAGCACTGTATCGAACATCGTTGTGTTGTAACACGGAGCCGCGTGTTACATGGTAAAAAATGTGGAGAAAGGCACAGAAGACTTTAATTAAGAAATATTTACAAACAAGATTGAAAGAACAGGATGATCCGGTGTCGAAATGCTTGGTATTATTTGTGCTATTGTCAATTTTAATGTACACCAAATAATCAAGAGAAAAAAATTTTATTCTGCTACAATTCTTGCGCAGAGATTTATAATACCAAAACAAGTGAAAAAACAGTACTGTTCTCAGTTTCCTGGCGCGAATGCAAATTAGTAGACGCCCCGTGCGAAGTTAAAAGAAGAAGAACAGACAGAAATGTCTGTGGTTGGCCCCATGTAGAGGCCCTTTGGTCACTACCATAAGGGGGTCTCTTGGATGCCAGGCCCGGAAAATCCATATATGCGGAATGATCATCTATCTTGGAACACCTAAGCTCCTCTGAACTATCTCTTAAGCTTCAATCCTTAAGTCCACTAGCCAACTGCTCTGTATCCTCAGTATTTAATAAACCAGACATTATATTATTAAATTACTTTCAATTTATATATTATATTAAATAAGTAAGTTTACCCGGATACGCTGATATCCACAGGATACTGAATCGGAATGATTGAGACCTTAAAACAAATATTTACCTTTAAATACCCAAAGCAAATTTGTGGTTCCTTTCGCTGATAATTAAAAAGATCAAATCGACAAGAAGATTATAATGTTTTATTCACAAAGAGTCGGAGATGGAACCACGCAGTGTCTCGCTTGTACAATTCAGCAACTCAGTTCAAAACCTCCCACATTTTCCTTCGACAAGACAAGTCCAAAACTTCGACAATATGAACAAAAGATCTTCCAAAAAAATTACAATATTTTTCAAAAATTACAATATTGTTTTACGAAACCAGCGATAACATCAAATGTCCAAAAATAAAAATTGATTTATTTTTATATGAGAGGTTAATTGGTGTCCAATAATTAATTTAACCTCTACACTCATAACAGGACCTGTAAAGCGTTTATCGGAAAATACCGTAAAAGTTATGTTTTTTTCAATGTCTAGAAGTAAATTTAGACACTTGCTGTATGCTCTGGTTGGTGTTGCTTTGTGTGGATGCACCGGAATAAGTAAAGTTGTGAAAACCAGGTAGGTGAGTTTCTGTTTAATGCTAATAATTCTCTTGTTGAAGATCTGCGGCGACGTAGTGGTGGCTGGCAAAGGTAAAAATCCTATTAAAAGAGGTTCGATTACGTATGACTAGTTGTGCAGCAACAAGAAGATTGGCGTGACTGAAGACTAAGCGTTGAGATGACACAGCGTGGTAAACGCCTGTCACAAAATCGGCGTAGGTAGACAGTCAAATGGAGAGTGCAACAGCACACAAACGTAGCAAGCAGAGCAGAAGTGTAAAAATGAGTTGCATGGTAAAGCATTGTTTTTATACAGATTCAAGGTCAAACATTATTGGTTGACGGCAATTTGTCTTTTTTTAATTGTACATCATATTGAAATTTGAGTAAGATTTTGGCACTATTTCGGTGAATTAATCTGAGCTGTTACACTACCGTAAACTTTTCGGCTTCAAGTAAATGCCGTAGGACGTTAAAAACTCGGTTAAGGTGCTCTGAATATAGATTTGTTACTGATAGGGGGTCCTTAAGAGGGCCTGGTCGTGCGTTCTCCTAAATTATTCAGAGTGTGAGTATGTCCTAGAGCCTTGGGTGGACTCTGGTTGTTGTTCCTCCCGTTGTCGAGTTGTAATCACGATGTGGAAAACGTCGTTCAGGTTCTGCAATTAATTGGCTCGTCTCGCTGGTTGTACCGCAACAAGATGAGTCACGGATGTAGCCAATTGTTGGTGAAACTATCAAATCACCAGCATAGGTATTGACAGCCGACAGAACGCACATGCCTAACGAAAAGCAGAATGCAAATGCGACAACTGACTTGCGGGGTAAATTGCCGTGCTTAAATAGCATGCCTTAGTAATATATGTCTACTTGCACACTATTGGTTTAACGGCAATTTTCGCTTTTTTCTCATTGGTGCAACGTAAATAAAATTGAATTTAATTTACGCAATATGTCGGCCATTAATTTGTGTCATTACAACACTTTCCTCTCTGAAAAAAAGGAAAAAAAATTCCTCTCTGTGAGGCTAGATAAGAAATGCATGACAGAGTTCGAACCAAGTTAAGCAAAAATATGATGAACCATAAGTGCTGGGCTTAAATATGCTTGTTGGTTGCTTCAACAATGATATGATGCCAGGTAACCACTAGGAATTGCTGCACAAATTGTTAGCTCTAGTGGTCGGTCATAGCACGTGAAGCAAAATAGAGCAGTGTAAGTCTTTGGAGCCGCAGCGTGAAGATTTCGAGGTAAATCGCCTCTGAATTTGCCAGGTTTAAGTTAAAACCCAAGCAGGTTGGATCGTTGTCAATGTGTTTGTTTACGACCAAAGGAGCTAGAGTGCTCGACGTTGTGGTCATGACATTTGTAGAGTGGTCTTTGTGAAATAGATAAAGTTGAAATATGCATTGAAAGTGGCCTGTACCATGATATGAAGCTGATCACTACTTAGTGTTGCTACAGGAAAGCGTTAGCTCCAAGTAGCTGGTCTTACCAAAATAGGCCGTGTGATGTCATGTGTGAGAAATACATTATAATGTAAAAATATATACATTAAAATCAAAGGTAACTACATAAAAAATATGTACACAAACATTGCCTTAGAGATGGCATAATACCAAAGAACTGTTCAAAAATGCTACACAATTGTTAGCTAAGAACAGCTGGTTATGCTACGTGAGACAAATACGAAAAATAACGTAAGGTTAAAAAATTTTTTGATAGTTAATGTTAATGTTTAAAAAATCAATTACGCGTTATACAAAGCAGGATATTGAGATTGTGGGCAGACGGAGCCTGAGACGTGTGTAGAAGGTTGAACGCTCTCAGGATCAGGCGGTTCGATAAACGGTTTCAACCTGTCTATGCTTACTGATGTCGGTGTAGCGCCTTGTATAATAATGAAGTATTTTGGTTGTCTGAGCAAAATCGGGTAAGGACCGCGATACTTTGGTTGTAGTGGTGCAACAGCATTATTGTTGCAAACGAGTATTCTCTTGCAGCTGTGGAGCTGTGGGTGAACGGAGACTGCACGAGGCGTGTGTCTCGGCTGCTGTTCAGATATGTTACCGAAATGAAGTCAAAGACGGGTAGCTTCGTCTTGTGGGTCATCTTGTGCCGGTAGTAGACGTGGGAGCTGACTAGGCAGGCGTAGATCCATTCCATACAAGAGTTGTGACGCAGATGTTTTAATGGATTCACGAGTACTGGAACGCATGGCAAGCAGAACTAAAGGTAGTGCATCGACCCAGTTGCCATTAATGGACGAGGATGCTAAAGCAGCTTTGAGTTCCCTATGCATTCTCTCTACCATACCATTAGCTTGGGGATGGTAGGCAGTCGTCTGGCGTAAGATGCATCCCATGTACCGCAAGGTGGTTTTGAAACGACCAGATGAGAAGCAAGTGCCTCTGTCCGTGATGACCTCATTGGGAACACCATAATTGGATATCCATGCAGAGATAAAACCATTAGTTACTTCGTCTGCAGAAATAGTGCCAAGAGGTAATGCCGCAGGCCACCGTGTAAATCTATCGATCATAGTTAGAAGGTAGCTGAAACCTTGAACCTTTGTCAGATGAACTATGTCGATGTGGACGATGGCTAGGCGAGAAGTAGATCGAAAATGTTGCAACTTAGAACGAGTGTGTCGTGTGATCTTGTTTTTCTGACAAATAGCACACTCTGAGACCCATCGTTTAACATTCTGCCTAAGTCTGTGACCCCAGAAACGATCTGTAAGAAGTCGGACAGTCGCTTGGCTTCCTGGGTGAGAAATTGAGTGAATTGAATCGAAAACCTTTCTCTGAAGGCTGGTCGGCAGAACTGGCTTGTTTGGCTGCGTACCCGTGAAGTAAACAATTGGTAAGCCTTCCCACAGACGGCATATGAACTTGGTTGGGTGACGGGCTATTGATCTTTGAATGTGAACGTCACCGCGTTGTTCAGTTCGCAGGAGAGTTGGCGTTAGTGCAGGTTCACTGAGTGCCACGGAGTTGACAGTGAATGGTGACGGCGAAGGTGGTTGGAGAGAGACGTCTGGCCTGGACAGGGCATCTGCAATGAAGTTCTGTTTGCCCTTGACGTGAAAGACGTCAAATTGCCATTCGCTTAGACGAGAAAGCTGTCTTTCCACTCTGGCAGGGTACTTGGCGATAGACGAAGTTGCGTTTCGAAGTGCGCTAACTAGTGGTGCATGATCTGTGAAAACAACAAATCTGCTACTGCCAATGATGCTGATAAAATGGCGCACTGCGTCGTGGATGGCGAGAAGTTCTCGACCAAAAGTGTCGTACCTCGTTTCTACTGGTTGGAGAGTACGCGAGTAGAAACTGATAGGCTTCCGAACTCCGTCGATCTCTTGTTCCAACGTGGCTCCAATAGCGAATTCAGAAGCATCTGTCATGTGAGTAGAAATGGTTTTTGAAAATCTGGATGTGTTAGCATTGTCGCATTTGCTAACGAGTTGATGGCGAGTCGAAGTAATTCCTCGTCTTTGGATGACCAAGCAATGATGGAATTCTTGCTAAGTTCTATTCGGTTCCGCAGGTGCCTGCACAAAGGATAAAGTTGTTTTGAAAGGCCCGGAAGGAACTTGCGATAATAGTTTAGTACTCCCAGGATTTTCTGCAACTCGCTCACAGTCCTTGGTGACTTGATATTCTTGATTGAATTCGTCTTTGACGGCAACGGTTGAATACCATGGGCCGTGATACGATGCCCTAAGAAGTCGACGGATGAAGTTGCAATCTGCGTCTTGTCACAGTTGATCTTGAGTCCGTGGTTGGATAAGCGCGAGAGGACATTTCGTAGATGTTTCGCATGAGATTCTAGATCTCGACTGAATACCATAATGTCATCGAGATATGACATACAATAAGCAGAGTCGTCGCGAAGTATGTTGTCCATGAATCTTTGAAATGTCTGAGTAGCACACTTAAGTCCAAAAGGCATGTAAAGATATTCGAAAAGGCCAAATGGAGTGATGACTGCAGTTTTCTCGATATCCTCTGGTGCTACCGGGATGTGATGGTAAGCTTGTCTGAGGTCAATCATTGAGAAGAAATTGCTGCCATTGAGTTTTTCAAGTAAAGTGTTAATATTTGGAATAGGATATGCATCAGATTTTGTCACTGAATTTAGCTTACGGTAGTCTCCACAGGCTCTCTACGATCCGTTTGATTTAGAGACTAAGTGCAGTGGTGACGCCCATGATTTTTTCGATGGTCTGATGATTCTTTCTTCCAAAAGCCTTGAGAATTCTTCTTGGGCAGCTTTCAGCTTAGCAGGGGCCAGTGGTCGATTCTTTAGTGCAATAAGTTGTCCTTCTGTAACGATATGATGTATCGTGTTGGAGACTCGTAGCTCTGACTTGTTAAGATCGAAAAGCGATTTGTATTTTTGAAGAGCTGCTGATATCTCTGCTGAATGATGCACTGGGTTTGGCTGAATGACCTGTAACTCCAAACGCTCGGAGGCAAGTGTCCAAAAACTTTGCTCAAGTCCGGTGGAGGGGTCGATGATCTTTTGATTGGCAAGATCAACAATGAGCCGAAATTTTAGAAGGAAATCAAGGCCTATTATATTATGTGAGACCTTGGCAATGATGAAGTTGTGGGAAAATTCACGTCGTAGACCTATGTTGAGTGTGCAGTACCGGCAGCCATAAGTTGGTATGGGCTCGCCTGTAGCTGTTGCGAGAAGAACGCCTAGCGACATCTCGGCCATTGAATCACCTTTGAGAACTGAGACTGCCGCACCTGTGTCTACGATGAACTCTTCGCCAGTTTTGAAATCAAGAAGGTGCAGAAGCTCGTTGGGCTGTTTGGCCGGGTCATGCAAACAAGTAGGCTGGTGATTGCGACCGGCGTTGTCCGTTTGGTTCTCTATGTGAAAAATTCGGCGTGGACGAAAAGAGTCGACAGGGATGTCGGATTGTAGTTGGCTTCTTCCCTGTGGCGCCGTTGATGCCGATGATGTGCAGAAAGTACAGTCTTCTTCTTCCTGCGCCAGACGTTTCCCGATACTGATGCACCCTTGTGCCTGCGGTCTGTTGTCCATTCCGTCAGCTGTGGAAATTGGCACTCATTCGGAAATTCTTCGGAACGACAAAGACAGACTTGGCATGAATAAAAAAACTTTTGGTGGTTATAACACCAGTTCTTTGGGGCATATTTATTAAAGGATTGCGGAGATCTCGATCGCCGCCTACCGTTATAATTGGGTTTAGGAATGAATTTGGGTTGAGCATTCACTTGATTTAGCTCGGATTTTGTAATGGCCAATCCTTCTAGAACTTTAGCCATGTTTGCCACTGTCCTCTCTAAAGAGGAGAGTCTATCATCTTGCGGGGGTGAAGAAAAGGATGATGGATTCACTTTGGGTTCCAAAACCCTATATTCTAACTCACATTTCTCAGATAAGTCATCTATAGAGAGAGTGTTGGGGAGCTGTCTGGCAAAGAGTTTTAATGTTTGGGGAAGATTGTTAATAAAAACAACCTTAGCCTCATGGTCAGAAATGTTGGTTTTATACCAACGTTTCCGTAATTCCCTCAGTATTTCGATGGGGCCAAGGTTTGGCATGTCTAACTGCGCATATTTGTTTATTATCTGCTCAGTCTCTGTGGGCCCAAGCAAGGATTCTACTTCGTTTTGTAGACCCAAAATGGGATTAGGTAGCTTCCTAATGGCCTCAAGCTTAGGATAAATCCGTCGCTGCAATTCAGAAGGTAGTTTAGCAAAAACCTTCGACAGTTTTTGATGACTGTCATAATCAGGAAACGGGGAGAAAGCGGAGTCTACGCGCATAAAGAATAGTTCACTATCTCCATCCCAAACAGGAACATCAATATCTAAAATTGGACCTGACATTCTAACAATCTTACGGGATCTTAAAAGCATAAATTTATAAGCAATATGAAAATATATAAATATACTTTAACGAAACGCTTACCCACAAAAAGCTTCCACAGTTGAATGAGCGCAGAACAAAAGCACGTCACAGTAACTGCTTCCAAAAATTGAAATTATCCGCAATTGAGCCTGTCGAGTACGTACGGTGCCGTTTTGTACGTAGGAAAGATGAACAGAGGCCCCGTTGGCCTTTGATGCCAATGTATTATTATTATATCCCCAAAAAAATTCAACACAAATCCACGAATATATACCCAACAAAATTCCCAGAAGACCACGATTAGGGTAAAGAAAACGCAAATGTTAATCTATTTTTATCCCAAATAAATGAAAAAGGAAGTCAATTTTATTTATACCAAAAAAAATCAGAACAATAATCAATATCCTGGCGCGGTCGCCAATTTTGTAAACGCCCCGGCTTCAAGTAAATGCCGTACGACGTTACAAACTCGGTTAAGGTGCTCTGAATAGAGATTTGTTACTGATAGGGGGGCCCTTAAGAGAGCCTTATCGTGCGTTCCCCAGAATTAGTCAGAGTGTGAAGATGTCCTACAGCCTTGGGTGGACTCTGGTTGTTGTTGCTCCCGTGGTCGAGTTGTAATCACGATGTGGATAACGTCGTTCAGGTTCTGCAATTAATTGGCTCGTCTCGCTGGTTGTACCGCAACAAGATGAGTCACGGATGTAGCCAATTGTTGGTGAAACTATCAAATCACCAGCGTAGGTATTGACAGCCGACAGAACGCACACGCGTAACGCAAAGCAGAATGCAAATGCGACAACTGACTTGCATGGTAAATTGCCGTGCTTAAATAGCATGCCATGTCTACTTGCACACTATTGGTTAAACGGCAAGTTTCGCTTTTTTCTCATTGGTGCAACGTAAATAAAATTTAATTTAATTTACGCCATTAATTTGTGTTGTTACAACACCCTATTAATAACAATTAAATTTGCAGTTCAAGAAATCTCAATTAAAACTGCTTGAAACTAACGGAGATTGTTGCTAAAATCACAGTGACGAGAAATATTGTGCAAAACCAGAATAAGCATATGTGACCTTAAAGAAAACTATATTTGTCAAAACTGAGCTTCGTTGGGTTGTAACGCGGAGCCGCGCGTTACATAAACCCCCCGACATTGAAAATTAGTGCACAATGAAGGGGGCTTACCTTACGGGTGTTATGGTTCTGCCGTAACGAGTTACGCTGATGTTGGTACTGGCGAAACTGACGCTGGTTCCTCTATCTCTCGCGGCGGCGTGGCGGCGTCAGTTGTCACTTTTGCTGGTGAGATGTCGGGCGTCAGCCCGTGGTCAGCAACACTGTCTGGAGGTGGAATTATAGTCTCTTCGCCTTCTGAAATGTCAACATCGTGAAAGAGCGGGTCATTTGGATCAACGTCGGCCGAGGATAATCTGTGTTTGAAGACAGCTTTAGCTTTACCATTAATCTCCAAAAGTATGTAATTCTGTCGTCAATCTAACATAAGAAAAGGATCACGCTTCGGTTTGCCTAGAATCCTGTTATCCATGTCGTTGTTGACGAAGAACCATTTTCAGATATAAAATCTTTGCGTTTATAGATTGGACCATGTTGCTGACGTGTACGACATATCGGCCGATTCTGAGCGTTCTACTAAAGGTAATTGCGAAATGGAAACAGAAATTCTGGATCGTTCATCGTTACCGCAGTTTCAGAGTGTGATCGGACTAGTTCGCCAGGCAGCTGAAGACATTCGACAAATACCATTTCAGCGGAGCTCGAAGTCTTGTTCGCATGGACAGGAGTATTTTCGGCAAAGCTGCAAGCCAATTTTCTTCTGACCTAGCCTTGAGCAACGCTTTCAGTTCTCGGTGTGGACTTTTGACGAAACCATTTTCTCGAGGATTACGAACCGCGGTCAAGATGTGTTTAACACCATAGTATTTTAGTAGGGCAGCGAAATATTTGCCGAGGAACGGCGCGCCACGATCGGTAATCACGTCAGATGGAACACCAAACCGAGCGAACCAATTGAGCTCTAAAGCATAACTGACAGTGTCTTGCTTCATGTCTAGCAGTGGTATGGCCTCATTCCATCGAGTGGTGCGATCCCGTACTGACAGTAGATAGCGTATGTTGTTCACAACAGGTAAGGTTACCAGATCAACGTGTATGTGCGTGAGCCTTACTTTGGGCACTAGGATGACTTGTGGTGCCGTTTTGGTGAGTCTCCTCACTTCGCATTTCTGACATTCTAGACATTGTTTTGGCCACTTATTGACATCTCGCCGCATGCCAGGCCAAAAATAATTTCTGGATAAAATTTCTACTGAGGCTTCGCCAGATGGACGGCTCATTGAATGGTAAACCTCAAAGATATTGTGACGGAGTTTTTCAGGTATAAACGGCCGAGGACCCACGCCAGTGATTTCCATCAGGCGTTTGATGTCAAATGTACGAAGTGATGGGTAATCTTGCTGTGCTACTTGAAATTACTGAGTACTTATAGGTGAAGGACAAAGGATAGAGGCACAGAGTTCAGCAGGACGGATCAGGAAGTCTGCAACTACGTTTTCTGACCTTTTGATGTGGGTGACTTCATATTCATACTCGTGTATTCGTGTAAGTTGCGAGTTGACACGTCGTGAATATAAATACTCTTTCTTTCCTCTGAACATCGGTAGTAGAGAAAGGTTGTACTTTAATTCATCCAGATAGGTTTGGAAGTGTAGAATCAACCAATAGATTGCGAGTAACTCTTTCCATAATGTATCATATCGCGTCTCGCGAGGTTGTAGTTTTTGCGAGAAGAACGCGATAGGTCGGTGTACGCCATTGATGGACTGCTGAAGTACTGCGCCGATGGCCACGTCGAATGCGTCTGTGATCAATTCAAAAGTTTGAGAACAAACAGGTGAATGAAGCATGGTTGCTTTGCATAAAGCCCTTTTGGCATCTTCGTAAGTCTGCATGTCGTCCACGTTGAGCTGAATCAGTTGTAATTTCTTGACAAAACGGCTTTCTGAGACGAGGTATTTGTGAAGAGGTGTTAGAATCTTGGCAAGGCAGGGTACAAATCGAGAGTAGTGTTTCATTTTGCCCAAGAATCGTCGTAACTCTCGAACGGTGATTGGAGGCTGTAGATCTTGAATGGCACGAATCTTAGCAGGTAGAGTTGTCATGCCTTTCTCGGAAACTTTATAACCGAAGAATTCAAATGATGTTTGTGCAAAGACACATTTGTTGCCATAACGCCGGAGGCCATAGTCTGCTAGACGTGCAAGTAGAATGTCAATATGCAGCATATGTTCGGACATTGAGTTGGAGAATACCAGAATGTCGTCTAAGTAGGGGATTACAAATGGTAGACCATCTAGTATTTCGTCCATAACGCATTGAAATGTTTGAGATGCGTTCTTAGGACCAAAAGGCATATAATGATATTCGTGTGTGCCAACTCCGGTGAATCTGAGTGCAGTATAGGAAACGGAGTCTTTGTTCATGGAAAACTTGATAGTAGGCTATAACTAGGTCGAATTTCGAGTACATAGCCCGAGCGATAGTAGATCTGAGTAGGTCAGCTGGATTTTCCAGGATGTACGAATCAGACTGTGTGCAAGAATTGAGAATACGATAATCCCCGCACGCTCTGAATGTTCTGGGTTCACTCCTTGGTACCACTACCACAGGCGATGCAAATGGTGAGCTGCTTTGTTGGCTTAGAATTGCGAATTCTTGCTCGGCGGCCTTAGGTTTATGTGGTGCCAATGAATGTGTTCCGGGAGGATGAGGAAGTGGCTTCGATAAGATGATACGATGAGCTATTTTGGCACGCTTCCCCTTAAGATCGGGCATAAAGTAGATAGGTTTGAAAATCTCTTTATGTCGCTTTAGAACATCTTCCAGTTGTGTACATGAGGAACTGGAGGACTTAGCTGTATAGATGAGACTGATTTTGCGCGAGTCGTGTGTTTTAGCGCTGATGATAGTAACGGATTGTCAGAAGTGCGTATCTCTCGTGTTTTTTGGACGTATTGTGAGGTTCAAATGTTGGAGGAAACCACGTTCAATGATGTTTCTTGCCGTGTTGGCAATGATGAACGGATACTCGAAACATTGTTTTGAGTTGGAGAACGAGATTGTGTGTACTCGTTCCCCAAACGTCGCTATGTTGGAGCCACTGGCGCAGGTAAGACTGCTTGTGTTGACTAGGTGGGTCGGTTAGAAATAATTGTGGCGGAGTAAACTGACATCTGATCCAGTGTCTATGAGAAATAATTTGCCAGAGTTTGGGTCACGGATGAGGAAAGATGTTAATAGTGGCAACTGACAATGGGACTGAATGCTGGCATTTAGGCGTTTGAAGCATGACTTGACTGGAGGCTTCGCTGTAAACTCAATAGTTTGATTGCGCTCTACCACGAGAGCAACGTGCTTCGAGCCATCAGATGTCGGGCGGCCAATAATTATGGGGATTTCAGCTTCTACTGACGCAGAGGAGGCTGACCCCAGCAGTTTTCCGAACCCCCCATGGACGGATCATACTGAGTTGTCGAAGGAGACCGCGCTAATTTGAACGTCGCGTCTGTGCGCGGTAATGTGCAACCATTTCTGAGGCAATAGCGCGTGGAGTGGCCATTGCTGCGGTGTTTCGGACAGCACTAAGCCGGTAGCTGTGGATCTAAGGCCCGGACTCTGGACGTCGACCTCCTTGTGCTGTTTCGAGACGGTGGTCGATGCTGGTCACGCCTGCTCTGGTCGCGTCTTTAGTGGACGGCATTGACCGAGGCCGAATCTGGCCTGAGGGTGAGGATCTCGAGTAGGCTGATGAGGCGCTTATTCGTGATATTAGTTCGGGCTGATGATGATGTAGACAGTCGTAAAGTGATGCAACTTGTCTCTGAGGCAGATGAGCTGCAGTGGTGTTTCTTCCACCATTTGTCTAGACGTGCCGGCGGTACGTCGTCTTGCACTTCGACGGATTCGCGCAGAATCGTGGCCATCTCTTGGAGTGCCGGAGAAAGCTTCTTAATGAATAGTCGCATCAAGATTTCCTTGGGTAGATTGAATTCGAAGGCTTTCTGCTCCATCTCCCTAAATAGCCCGGAAGGCGTGCGGCTACCTAGGGACATCTGGCTCATCAATTCTGTAAGCCTGTCTTCCAGATCTGGTGTCAGGCGCTGCAGGCTCTGCCAAGGCTGCGAACATGTTCCTTCAGTGTATTGATGTAGGATGTCTTTTAGTCCGCGTCTGAAAGACATTGGGATTTTCTCCCAAGCTCTCAAAAATATTGAGCCGTCGTCGGTTATATTGGCACCTTGGCGACTAATGTAACATCGTCGATCCACTCGTCAAGGTAGTCTGGATGGAATTGGCATATCTTGTACTGGGTCCATGTGGTGGTGCGGCTTGTTGCTGGGCTCGCCACCAGGCTTCCCGAATTTCCTGAGCTAGACGTCATCTTGTGTGTGTGTGCTGTCGAGTATAGATGGCAGTGTTACATGATCCTTATCCGTCATCGAGTGGCTGTATTCAAGAATTGTGATCTCGAGATGGTGGTTCGCTGTGATTTGTGGCTCAGGATTTGTTTTCTTTTGTGTTTTCCCTGATTAATCGGATTCACTCTTACGTGGAAGTCATTTGAATTGCTTGGGCTAGTGGAAGGACTACCGCCTGATTGATATACTCATAGAGTAGATGCTGATTAATTCTTTATTCGCTGTGTTCGACGAAACGGGGCACCATTTATGTAGGTGGTTTTGTAGTTATTGTAAGAGGTTTTGCGGTATAGCTGTCTATTTAGTAATGCTATACCATTGCTACATATTCCTGGTAGCTGATATTGAGATCCGTGCTTATGAGTAGTCCCCGACCCCTTTCCGACGGGTGATGTGAGAAGGCCAAGTCGAAGCATCTTACTTTTATTGAACACAATGTTGCAAAGCAAAATCAAAATAGACTGTTTATCCGAATAGTCCGTGCTCTAGACGGCAAAAAAATAATATTTTGTCAACACAATTGTTTGTTCGTGTAAAAGTAATTACAATAAGCACAATAAATTAATCCAGAATGTCTCGGCAGAATTGACATTTTTTTGTGAATGAACAATTATTCAAAATATATAAATCCAGAATGTTTCGGCTGAATCGTTAATTATTTTTATGTTAATGATTGAATTTGAAAATAAGATATCAATCCAGAATGTCTTAGCAGAGTTGCAGATTATCGGGAGTAACGGAATACCACATAAAATCCTGGCTTTGAGCGTTCAGTCACATAAATCCACTGCATGTTACCGGCGTGTTGCGCGCGGGTGTGTTTTATTATTAAACAAACCCATATTAATAACAATTAAATTTTCAGTTCAAGAAATCTCAATTAAAACTGCTTGAAACTAACAGAGATTTTTGCTAAAATCACAATTACGAGAAATATTGTGTAAAACCAGAATAAGCATATGTGACCCTTTAAGTAAACTATATTTGTCAAAATTGAGCTTCTTTGGGTTGTAACGCGGAGCCGCACGTTAAAATATAGAACAATTAAGATATGGTTTTATGACAACATAATACCCAATTAAATTGGTATAATATTTAGAATACTTATATCGCTTCAAGTTAAGCACAGAAATCTACTTGCTTTCTGAAAGCCACAATCACGCAAAGCAGGCATTAGTTACGGAATGGGTTCTTTCACAAAATATATTTCACGAAACTCATTCGTCATTTAAATTATGGCATTGTTTTCTAAACGAAAAAGTATGAAGGAGAAAAGCTTTAGTATTTTTTTAATTATAACAAATTATTTCGCTTCAGTAGCAACCACGAGTCTTTTGTTAAATTACACTAAACTCTTTGTGATTCGTGACCCTGTTTTACCTTAACAATTTTTTAAAACGCTCGTCTGTATGGCTGGGAATTTTTATGCAAAAATGGTGCCGAAAATATATCCTACTCAATTCTTAATTCTTCCCACTATTCGAGTAACCGATTTCACGCATACTGTGTTTTAAATTTGCTTATCCACTGAATTCGAGTCGTGATATTTGGTCAGATGTGTCATGTATTTTGACAATCTATAGTCCACACACATTTTAAAGTAAAATCTAATCCCAACATGTATATGTGAGTTTTTGAAATGATAAAAGGCACATGTTTTATATCCCTGTAAATTAATCAATTCGTGCAAAACATTCTGCAACCATCATTGCTGCCTGAGATGCCTATCATATTTCTGCTTTAGTAGGCCAAACATTTTTAACTGCCAGGGCAAATATAATGCAAGAACACCAGAAACCCGATAGAATTACATATTTACAGGCTGTCCAAGAGAATGTTCTTAAAGTGTAAATTTAATAGAAAATCCTATTCGTGACACATTTTCCCATGCTTCGTTTTAGTCGCGTATAATATTTTCACTTAATACCACGAGTGCTGATGAAATAAACTGTCAATAATTTTCTCATATGACTGGGTGTCGTCGACAACCACGGACCCGTTTTATAAGAAGGAACAAGTAAATTAAGTAATGCCACGTTGGCATCGTATTGATTTTAGTGGTGTCGTAGGTACAGCTCTGATAGCGGCGAAGCGAATGTGCATGAAATTATACTGCCGTTCTTGCTGCCTTTGATTTGTCCTTCTGGTTACAACTAAACTAATTTGTTACTAGCTTCGCAAAACCTAATGCATACTGGCATATATTTTAGTTCTCCACAATAAACAGTATTTAACTGTTTTGGAATGTTGTTTGAATGATTAAACAAAATCTATTTGTTTTCTAAAGTCGCAAGTATGTTTAAAGCGCTTTCTACGGAAATTAAACTCTGATCCAAGTATGAGTTTAAAACAGCGGTTAATCCACACTTCATTTAAAAATTCTTTTGCGAGAACACTGACTGAAAGCAAAAATAGTTTTTTTCTGCCAATGTAAAACTCTTATTTAACGATATCTGCATCCCTAGTCTCTTCGCAATTTTTTTCACTTAATTTCCACATTTTGCGCATGGCTTTAGACACTAAACATCAAAAATGGTTATCCCAATAAATTTTAATTACTGCTTATACTTATCTATCGATCTTCTCAAAGTGCTCTAATACAAGTCTTCATTCTATTTCAGCTAATTAACGCAAAATCAAAAGTTACAATGAAAATATTTAAAATTCGATGTCTGGTGACCTTTCTTCCTTATCCAATAACAAAGACTTCTATTTACTCAACTTTAGGCAACAAATCCTAAACAGTTTATTGTTATCCTAGACTCTTGATCTATCCAATTCCATTATTGTCAATAAAGTTTACATTTTTTACGAAAAACTAACACAAAATTGCTGAAAAAACTTATCAAATTATTATTAATTAATTATATGCATAGATTGCTTTTTCTGTTTTAATAATCTATATTTTTGAGTTAAAGTAAGTAAAATCTGAATGCCTTAGAGCTCGCAGAAATGATATCTTAATTTTTTACTTTTAAACGAAAAATGTATTCATTTTATATATTCTTTTTATTATGATAATAAAAATACAATTCAGATGCCATTACACACCTAATATATTCCATTTTAATAAATAAACAGGCGTGTATATGAACCTGAATAAGAAGTTTCATAATAAAAAGACTAGATTGGGCTTATTCGAAATTACTCCGACTTTTGTTGGGAAGCTCGTTGGAAGTTCATTCCATTCTCTAGAATTTGCTTTAAATATAATCAATAACCAAATATAAATTCGTGAGAAATCTCTAGACGCGATCTTGTTTAAATTATTAACTTATGAAATAGAATTTTGCTAAAATTATTTAGATCTTTTGCAGTTCCAATTTGACAATACATTTGTTTGAATTAACAAGTTAAATAGTTACAATGTAGAAATAAAGTATTCCAAATAATAGAACCTGCAAAACTAATTTTAAAATAACTAAATATTGGACTATTATTATAATCAAGGTTGCGGTCTTGATATAAATACCTGACCCATTAATTACTTACATATGTCAGTATAAACTAAGAATTGCATAGTGTAGAAAAGGTAATTCATCCAGTAGACCGATTTCGTCCTTATTTGGAACTCATCATGTACTGGCCAAATTTTCCGCAGACAGGACTCGAACCTGGGCACGTCTGCTACGGAATCTGGTGCTCTAACCACTGAGACATCCTGCCCAGGTTCGAGTCCTGTCCGCATCTAGCCAGTCATAATTCCAATAAGACGAAACATCTATGGATGACTTTCTACCTATGCAATCAGTATCTGACATATGTAAGTAATAATGTCAGTGTTATATCAAGACACAACCTATTCAATAATTATCACACCCGCAACCAATGTTCGTTTAATTATATAAATATTAGACTATAAAACTAAAGAAGATGTACTAAAATAAATAAAATCTTCTGCAAGAAACTTAACATTGGAAAAGCCATTTCTGTAGTCAAGAAGTAAATCTATAATAATAGGAATGATATATACGTAAATAGGAATTCTATACAGGTCCTAACTTCGACTTTGACAATATGCCAGGCCCAAATCAAGCAAGCCAACAGCTTAGGAACTGATCTTTTTGTAATTTTATCCTGAGTGTGATTATGTAAGCTGTCTTAAAGGAGCTCCTTAAAGGAGCATGTTGGGAACTAGTTACCAAAACATTGTAATGTACAAAGGTATCCCGGTTAAAATGCAAAATTTACATTTCAAACCGTTAATAAAGAATAGGAACCCTAGGGAATTCAAATATTTAAGACAAATAGCTAACTAACCTGCACAGATTTAAGTTCTGGCCAATATTATCAATGAACTAATTGAACCGTTATTTCAATTCAAATATATCAATCAACATTATTTCACACGAATTCGATCGTGTGCGACAAACATGATCACTCTGATAGTTGAAAGGCACTATATATTATCCTAAAACAAAGACGATTTGTAATATTTTCAAATATCTCGAAGGCTTTTTATATAATATCCATTATCGAAATTGAAAAGAAACTTGCAAGCCTAAACTTATGTACATAATCATTAGAATTTCTCTATAAATGACTTTCACGAAGACAATCCTTCATCACCCTAAATAAAATTCTATATTTTCCACTACTCCTAAAAGCTGGAATTCCACAGGGTTCAAGATTAGGACCACGTTTATTTAATATTATATATTATTTGTTAAATAACGCAATTTAACATGGCAAAATTATCAAATATGCTGATGTCACCAATTGTTACTTAATATTTACGAAACTTACACAGTTTCCGTTGTATACTCGAAAATCTGCCATTTTAAATCAACACATATATAAATCTTCTTAAAATTCGGTAAGAATGTATCCCTCGCTGACAACTTTTTTTACCTTTAGGAAACAATTCTTCAAAGAGCAATACTAAAACACAGCGTTTATTCTTAAAATTAAATTACGCCCCAAAAACATTATAAAGTTATTGTACTAAAATCCAAGCGTCTCATCAATATAATACTCAGGAAACGAAGACGATTGAGTTTATTATTTTTTTCGAAATTTACATGAGACAAATTCTCAAAAACACAACCATTATTTGGAACCCTACATGCAATGCACTATCTAACAAATTGGAAGGACTCCAAGCATACTTCCTAATGTTTAAATTATCAAATTAGTCCTACTCATCAAATCTTGCACTGGCTAACATTTAGCCGTTGTAACTTAGATCAACATCAATATTGTCCAGGCTCCATACCTATTAGTAATTGAGAACCCCATAGATGCCAAGTCATTTTCAGTCTTAACATACTCATTTGAATCTGATAAGCTAGAATTCTTCCTCACAGCTATTAAATTCATGCCGGCTATATCTTGAGCTAACTTGCTTGCGTCCTCAAACTTAAGATAAGCTTCCATTCTGATCGAACTTAAATATTAATTTGATAACTTAGTGTTAAACAACGGACTGTATACTTCGTACGTAGCAAAACACCCGATCAAATAACTTGGACACGAAGAAGACGTGAAAAACAGAATTATTAAATTACCTGTTTCAGAAGGTCCCCAATATGTACGATACAAAAAAAATGATAGCAGTTTTATATTGTGAAAATCGAGTAATTGTAAACGTTAATTGGAGAAAAGAAAAATATGCAGCTTGCTGAGGAAAGTCAGGCTAGTCAAGTACATATTAACAAAACTGAAATTACGCACAATTCAAAAGTATATTTACTGTCAATTATTTAAACAAAGAATGTTCTAGAAAACAAACGAATAATTTCTTTTTAAATAATATTCGTTGCAATCAGCTAAGGTGATTTAAATTTATCAATAAATGTCACTTTAATTTTGACGGAGGAAATATCTTCCTCTACATGCATCACCTTCTAAAAAAGGTTAATAATAGACGTATTCATTGTACTCCGACTGACGTTGTACTCTTCCTGAACGAGTAATGCCTTAATGGCGCCCCTGACGTCGACATCTCGCCCTGTACGGTTGTCACTGATACTGCTATTTCGGCTGATATTGACAGCACGTTATGATATTGTAACTCAATAGAACATGATTTCGATGTGTTTAACAATGCGTCTTGTGTAAGTTTCTGCTTTGAACTATTTGCCAGCATGATTGGATTCCCAACATCAGATTCGTCCATGGAACGATGGTCATTCAACTTATCTGGTAATTCAGTCCTATCATCAATCCAGATAAATTGTGGAATGCAACGATTCAAAGTAACACAATCCTCAATGCCATTTACCTCTATGATGACATTTTTGTCAGTCATCCTCTTGATTTTATATGGTCCTTTGTAAAATGGTATCAGGCAGTTCTTCCTATTTTCATTAGTTACATAAACATGCAAAGCCGATCTTAGATCAGAGGACACAAAGCATTTGGTTTTTAATTTCTAGCCTTCGTCGGAGCCAAACGACACATCTTATCTCTAAGTGCTCCTACAAACCAATCTACATAGCTAGAAGCCCAATCAAGACTATTTGGATTTCTATTAGAAGATCTCCAGGCAAACTTAATGGTTCTCCATATATCAATTCTGATATTGAAGTTCCTAACTGTTCCACATATCTGATGCGCATGGCAAGTAATACTATAGGAAGATCATGTATCCAACTTGTTCCACTAGTACACATAAACGCAGCTTTCAGTTCACGATGCAACCTTTCTTCCATCCCATTAAATCGCGGATTGCATGCACTAGTATGCAATACAGTTGTTCCCATGATATTAAGAGATCCTACGAAAAGCTCTGACATAAATTGACTACCGCGATCACTAGTGACTCTTTCCGGAACACCATAACGCGATATCCAATTATGTAGGAACGCGAACAAGACTTCTTGCGCTGTCATATCCTTCAAAATCGCTACTTCGAATTGGCGACTAAAACGATCTACCATTGTTAGCAAAAAAATTTGACCGTTGACTTCAGGCATATCGACAGTGTCTGTATAAATGTCTGAACCGTCCAATTGGTATCACAATATTCTGTATCTCGGTTCTAGTATGTCTCCAAACCTTACAAGTTGACACTTGGCAAAGGCTCTTACCCATACCCATATGTCTTTAGACATGTGCGGCCATACGTATCTATCTTTAACTAATCGAATGGTGGAATTTATAGATGGATGTCCCAAATCGTGTAGTTGTTGGATAATTTTGGCGCGTAACTCCAACGACACATATGGTCGTGGTCGATCTCTGGACGTTTCGTATAAAAACCACTTCTACTCAGGATTTTGCGAGCATATCCTGGTCTCTTGGACAAAACTAACGTAAAGGGATCCAATCATTGCGCTTCCTCGATTTGATTTACTAAATTATTTGGAGAATCATATAGATTCTTTAATGGACATTGATGTATCAGCTCAACATCTGCTTCATTCGGTCTGCAAAGTGTATCGTCTACCACATTATCTTTACCAGCTATATGCGACACAGTGAAATCGAACTCTGCTGACCGGGTAATTTGGGAATTTACCCTACGAGAGTAATTAAGCCTCGCTGCTTTACCAAGTATGCTGATCAACGGCTTATGATCTGATGAATGTCTAAATAATGCTCAAAATGTAGCACTGTGGCATACACAGGAAAAAGCTCTTTACCAAAGGTATCATACCGTTTTTCTAGATCATTAAGCCTTCGGCTATAAAGCATAATTGGTCTTATTATATCATTGTCTCTTTGTTGAAGCACTGCTCTTATTATAACATCTGAGGCATCTATGATTAAATTGAATGGCTTCTTCTAATCTACAGGTGCTAGTGTGGTTATGTCACTTACCATTTCCTTGGTCCTCTGAAATTTTTCTCGGCCTTCCTGACTCAAGTTTATATGCCAACACTTCCTGATCATGCTTCTTTCACGTGTAAAATGGCGTGTTATCGATCCTAGAATTCCGGCTAAACTGGTAATTAATCGTCGAAAATAGCTGATCATGCCCAAGAACCTTTGGAACTGGCGCACGGTTCCGGGGCTCCGTTACGTCCATGATAGCTTGGATCTTAACTTCCAAATGTTTAATTCCGTTTTTGGAAAGTAAATGTCCAAGATACTTAACTGAAGAGCATCCAGTGTTACTCTTATTGGGTTTGACCACTAATCCATATTGTTCCAACATGGTCAAAACCGTTTCCAAATGCCTACGATGTTCATCACGTGAGCGACTAAATATAATTATGTCGTCTATGTACACCCTTGCAAATGGATAATTCTGAAGGATTTCTTCAACCCAAAAATCATTTGAAGAAATTCATGCAATTCCCCTCCTTCTATAAATCCCTCTTCGCGCAATTGGTGAAATTCAGAGACAGCAACTTGTTTCTTGTATTGTTAAAAAAGCAATGGAGCCACCAATTATATTTGGTGATCTACTCTTGTCTACAATCCTGTTCTCTTGGCAATGAAATATGAAACACTGCAAGGTGTTTCTCGATGATGTCGGCAAAGTTATGTGCGACCGTGGGACGGGGTAAAAGGACTGTTCTAACTGCCGAAGTGTTAGACTTAGTGTGTCTTAACACCTCTACCTCTTCTGTGATAGTCCTAGTTTTGAGATCTAGAGTCAGTTTGAAGTGTGTCAAGAAATCCTACCCAATTATATGGTCCTTGACTTCGGCTACGAGAAAGTTCTATGTAAAAAGAAGATTTCTGGCCTAAGGTTACCGACAATTCTTTCATCCCCCTGACTCCTATCGGACTACCGTTTGCGGCCCATATTTGATAATCAAATGTAGGGCAGACTAATTCCAACACGTCTGACCTAATTATGCTTCCTTCAGCACATGGATCGATAAGAAACTCCAGTCCAGTTAATTTATTTTTAATAATGAATTTGTTGCTGGATAATCCGGCAATGTTTTCCAAATCTCCGCTTAGGAAGAATGTGACCCTCTTGCCTTCTGTTTTGGTGCTATTTGATCTTGTCGCATCTTTTGCTTTTACCTTAAGTATGCCTTTTAAAGTCATGTCTGGGAGCCTTTGCAATGGAACCCTCCATACGGCTCCTAATAGCGGGGGTTTTGTCCTTTTCTCTGTGATGAATTCCTCTCTACCGGTTTAGTGCTTCCTTTTCATTTGGGTCCACCTAAACTGGGGTATATGCAATTCTCTCATCGGCTTGTTTCATTTCGTCCATATTCACAATGTGACTTACTCCATCCGCGCGGCCCATTGAAGTGTTGACGCGAGTGACTCCCCCGACGTCATGTATTTCTATACCAGCCACTTCTCTACATAAATAACGCACACTTTCTTGTAACATCAGGGTGGTTTCGGTATCTGCCCTACCTGGCTGCATCATGACAGAAACAGCCATCACAGCATGTACCTGTGGGTCCTTCTGTTTATACACTCTGCCTGGCCCTCTGAGTTTAGTTGGCCAATCAGCAGTCATTGTTTCAAATACCTCTTATATCGCTCCAAACCTGAATGGTAGCGCAGCTCTTAAAAATAGAATTCGCCACATTTCTAGATATATTCAACCTGGAAGCTTTCGTACATAGGCGTTCATAAAACTCTGATAGTAGTTGATGCCTCATATTTTCTAGACGTAATGATTCGCAAATTTGTGCCGATCTTCCAGGCTGATATCTCTGTTGAATTTCGGCTATTGGTAACTCAAATGCCTTAGACGGTTCTCCTTGCACAGTTCTGTTTCTAAAGTTTTACAAGGTGCTTCTAAAATTCTCTGGCAATGTCATCCATGCTGCAGCACATTTCTCCATAGGGTTTACAATCTGGTAAGCTTTGAATATCATTTGGGCATCTTCGATCCCACCTGAGTGTTTTTCGGATCTATGCAGTGGTAGACTGAATATATTTGGACTGGCGCGTTCGCCATATTTTGTGGAGTCTTCATACCTATTAGTAATTGTGAACCCCATATATGCCGAGTCGTTTTCAGTCTTAATGTACTTATCTGCATATGATAAACTAGAATACTTGTTCACATCTAGTAAATTCATGCCTGCTATATCTTGAGCTAACTTGTTTGTGTCCTAAAACTTAAGATTAGATTCCATGCTGATTTTATTTAAATATTAATCGGATGACTTAGTGTTAGGTAAACGGAATGTAAACTAATTACGTAGCAAAACACCCGATCAAATAACCTGGAAAGAAATAAGACGTGAAAAACAGAATTATTAAATTACCTGTTCCCGAAGGTCCCCAATATGTACGATACAAAAAACAAAATGATAGCAGTTTTATATTGTGAAAATCGAGTAATTGTAAACGTTAATTGGAGAAAAGAAACATATGCAGCTTGCTGAGGAAAGTCAGGCTAGTCAAGTACATATTAACAAAACTGAAATTACGCACAATTCAAAAGTATATATACTGTCAATTATTTAAACAAAGAATGTTCTAGAAAACAAACGAATAATTTCTTTTTAAATAATATTCGTTTCAATCAGCCAAGGTGATTTAAATTTATCAATAAATGTCACTTTAATTTTGACGGAGGAAATATCTTCCTCTACATGCATCACCTTCTAAAAAAGGTTAATAATAGACGTATTCATTGTACTCCGACTGACGTTGTACTCTTCCTGAACGAGTAATGCCTTAATGGCGCCCCTGACGTCGACATCTCGCCCTGTACGGTTGTCACTGATACTGCTATTTCGGCTGATATTGACAGCACGTTATGATATTGTAACTCAATAGAACATGATTTCGATGTGTTTAACAATGCGTCTTGTGTAAGTTTCTGCTTTGAACTATTTGCCAGCATGATTGGATTCCCAACATCAGATTCGTCCATGGAACGATGGTCATTCAACTTATCTGGTAATTCAGTCCTATCATCAATCCAGATAAATTGTGGAATGCAACGATTCAAAGTAACACAATCCTCAATGCCATTTACCTCTATGATGACATTTTTGTCAGTCATCCTCTTGATTTTATATGGTATCAGGCAGTTCTTCCTATTTTCATTAGTTACATAAACATGCAAAGCCGATCTTAGATCAGAGGACACAAAGCATTTGGTTTTTAATTTCTAGCCTTCGTCGGAGCCAAACGACACATCTTATCTCTAAGTGCTCCTACAAACCAATCTACATAGCTAGAAGCCCAATCAATACCATTGGGATTTCTATTAGAAGATCTCCAGGCAAACTTAATGGTTCTCTATATATCAATTCTGATATTGAAGTTCCTAACTGTGCCACATATTTGTTGCGCATGGCAAGTAATACTATAGGAAGATCATGTATCCAACTTGTTCCAAAAGTATATATACTGTCAATTATTTAAACAAAGAATGTTCTAGAAAACAAACGAATAATTTCTTTTTAAATAATATTCGTTTTAATCAGCCAAGGTGGTTTAAATTTATCAATAAATGTCATTTTAATTTTGTTGGAGGTAATATCTTCCTATAAAATATCTTTATTTTCCTTACACACATATATTAAACAACTGGACCTCCGTAAATTTAAAATTCATTCTAGTACTATTTAAAAAAAACTATAATGTGTGATTCTAACATATGCAACACCTGTTTTGACAACTTATTCCGGTATATGTTTATATGATCAAAATCAATAAGACTGTAATATAAATTGACTTGCAAAACACACAATCAAAATTTTAATAGATTTAAACCTTTTGCATATAAATACTTAATAGGTATAGCCCGATAATATCAAAGAACTGTGATGACTAATAACCGATTTTTGAAATCACAAGTGACAACTTTAATCTTACGATTTCCTTTCAATAACTTTTTGGAATAAATACTTGCTCCATTTATTTTCTTTCTCCTTCGAGATTTAGAGGATATCCGGAATCATTATCAACGCAAGAATAAAGTCTTATATAATTTTAATCGGCAATGGTATATCCCGTTTGGTCTACAATCGCACTAAAGCAATATCTACAAAGGAAAATTAATGATTAAACCGTTATTGTGAATAGTAATAAAGTTATGGCATTCTAGTCAAAAGATAAATGTGCGTCTACATAGTAGAACATTCTACCCTTTGTTCACAAAAAATGTACAATAACACAGCACTCATTCAAACAAAGCATAATAAATTTTTCAACTTATAATTAAATGTTGATCTTTTGTGTTACATACTATCGAAACAGAAGATTATATAATATAGATTAAAGCATTCTTATTCGTGTTGTTAATAACAGTAGGAAAAGTTGAACGATGGTTTTCTATAGAGTCTTAAACATTTGTATTATTTGTCTTTTTTCTATGCGACTTATTTAACCATGTAAGTGTTTTCAACTCATACTTTAGGTGTGTAATCTGCACATTTCAAAATTAGTTTGATTTGTTTTACTTTACCTATAACGGCTCAAGAACATTTCGCCGTCATATTGCGGAAATGAAATTCCAATTTAATTTACGCGTGACTAATCAAAATAAGGAAAATTTGACGCTTACCAATGACGTGCAAGCTTTCGATTTCAACAGAATATGCGCAGAGTGCATTTACCATGCTATTCAGTAATCAAGTTCGATTTCTGGGGCACATTACATGTACGTGCTCTCTCCTGTCACACTGACTATACACGTACGCTAACTTCTGGACACGCTTCACAAGCAGAGTCACCTAATCACGCCAATTTGGTATCTGCACAACTAGTGAGACGGAGAAACATCGATTAATTTTACCTCTACGAGGGCCAGTCACCATGATGTTGTCGCAGATATTCAACGAGACAATTCTCGGGCCTTCACACAGTCACTCGCCACTGATTTCAACGCTATAACAGAAGGAACATCAGCCAGTCAACCAGAGCCGGTCTGAAGTGTTTAAAATTACTTCTAGACCCTAAATTTCTGGGTATTTGCCGGAGAATGTAATTCCTGTCCTAATAAGGACCACCAACAGTACAAATTTGCAGCCGCCTTGGCACTTCACTGCTTTGTAATGTCGAGATTTAGAGGATATTCGGAATCATTATCAATGCAAGAATAAGTATTATATAATGTAAATCGGCAATGGAGCTTCTGGAGTTACTATTATAAATTGAGTGATTATCGAATACAAAACATTATGGTATATTCCGTATTGTCTACAAACACACTAAAGCAATATTTTCAAAGGAAAATTAATGCTTAACTGTTATTGTGAATCGTAATATAGTTATCGTATTCTAGTGAAAAAATATATGTGCGTCTACATAGTAAAACTTTCTACCAATTGTTCACACAAAATTTACAATTACATGTAAACTCCCCAGCTTCAAGTAAATGCCGTACGACGTTACAAAGTCAGTTAAGAGCCAACATTGGCTGAGTTAGTACTGTTGGGCCCTTATTAGTGCCGAAATTGCGTTCTTCGGCAAATGCCAAGAATGTTAGTTAGTGTAGCAGTGTTTAGAAATGTTCCTAGACACTTGAGACCAGCTCTGGTTGACTTGGGTTGTTCTTCCTTCAGTTGTGGCATTGACATCCGTGACCAGTTTGTAGCTAAGTAATTTCGTTGAAGTTCTGCATTTACTGGCACACTGAAGGCATAAAATGAAGATGTTGCCCCGTCTCACTAGTTGTGCAGCAACAAGATTGGCGTGACTGAAATTGCCAATTTGTTTGACCCAAGTCCAAAAATCAGCGCAGGTGACGATAACAGACAGCACGCACACGTAACGCACAGCAGAAGGCAAACGCGAAAACTCACTAGCATGGTAAATTCACCGTGTATAAATTGCCTTGGTTTTGCAGATCGCACGTCATTGGTTAACAGAAAATTTTGCTTGTTTCTCATAGGTGCCGCGTAAATTGAATTGAATTTCAATTACGCAATATGTCGGCGAAATGTTTTGAGACGTTACAAAAACATCACTCATTCAAACAATGAATAATCAATTTATCAATTTATAATTAAATAGAATAGAATAGAATATCTTTATTTGGATTCAAACCACACATATTCCATCAAATAATAAAATTGGAAATTGTAAAATATATATTAAAAAAAGTTTCACATCACAATAATTGTGCAATTAATCTCATGTAGATAGGTATATCTCACTAGTTGTACAATACAATATATCAATATCAGAAAGTTCGACTGAAAATAATAATATATACATCATCAAATTAGGAACAATTAAGGTATAATTCGAGTGTAACATTATGCAAAAATTGAGAACCATGACTAGCAATTGATTGTATGTAATGTTAACTAATTTGAAGATATAGTGCATAACATTTCAATTATAATAATACAAAACTTGGAAATAAAATCTCAAGAAAATCTGTTTCCGATAACAATTATCCTTGTCTTTTATTCAACCATGAGAAAGTATTATCATAATCAAAAAATAAAAAATATCAGCAGGATTGCAGACTTTTTCAAGTTCAGTAGATAAAGTTTTAAAAGACATCTTAGATGGAGGCATTTCTCTAAGCCCCTTCGGCAATTGGTTATAAATTTTGTAGATTTTCGAGAAAGAGAATAACTTGCTCGCTACATTCCCCACCAAAGGAGGAGATATTGCCAAATGTCCAGATCTAGTTCCAACTTCATGACTCTTTCTTATCGGAGTCATATAGGCACCAGTCCACTGGTTCAAATGGAAAACTTTTATACAATAACACATCCTCCGAAACCACAGAGATTGCAATGACACAAACTGCAATCTAGAGGCGTATATAGTGCAAGAAATAGGACTAATATGTTTAACAACTTTTCTTTGTACAGCTCCTATCTTATTAGACAAACCCTTTTTAATGGATTCCAAGTAGCGACAGCATATTCTAGTACCGGTCTAATCCATATTATATACATTTGAAGTTTTATATCATTTGATAAGATATTTCGATTTATTAGTGCCCATCTTTTCTTGGCACTGCCTACTATACTTTCAATATGTCTCTCAGCAGAAGCTGTACATTGAATAGTTATGCCTAAATCCTTAATTTCTTGCATAAGTTTAATCTCAAACACATCATTAATAACAGCATCATGAAAATAAACATAATGAAAGTTTGTTCTGTTCCCTATTTTTAAAGCTTTCGTCTTTTTATTGTTTATTCTCAGTCCTAGTGTAATCAAATATTTACTCAAATCATACAAATCTAATGTCACATTATTTTTGGAGAATTCGACATTCTTTGGATCAATTGGGAAGATTATTTTTAAATCATCAGCGAATTTGCAAACTCGACCGTTAAGGATCTTAGTTTCCAAATTTGCTAATACAATTTTAAATAAAATTGGCCCCAAGCTTGATCCCTGTGGAACTCCACTCGTTACTCGTTTCGATTTTGATATCAAATCGTTTACTTGAATACTCATTCGTCGATTATATAGATAGTATTTAAGTAATATAAAAATATTCGGATCAATATTCAACAAACTAATCGCATTCAAAATAGCATCAAAAGATATAGAGTCAAAAGCTTTTGAGATATCTATAAATACAATTAATGCATCTAACTTATTCTCGTCTAATGTGATTACATGTTTCCACATGGAAAGCATATTAGTAGTTGTCGATCTACCTTTCGTAAAGCCATGTTGACATAAGTCAAAATCAGCCGGTAACATACGTTCTAAATGATCTAGTATCAATCGTTCTATTATCTTCAAAAACGAAGGGATAATAGAGATTAATCTATAATCACTGGCGCACGTTGGCTTACTAACTTTTGGCAACGGCTTAGCTACAATCGTTAATATATCGATTGGTAATTTCCCATCCTTCAAAATTCTATTTATAAAGTTGCAGAGTGCATTCCTAAATGTTAAGGGTAATTGAATCAGATTATCAATCGAAATACCAAGGTGATCTTTTTGTTTTTTTGATTTGATTTTTAACATCAATTTTATCAATTCATCACTGTCAATAACAAGTCCTGGTTCCTGGCCTCCCAAAGGATCTGATAGTTCTATAAAAGTTCTCTCATTCTGTGGATTGCATATCAAATTGACAAATACTTCCTCCAATTCACAGAGAAATCCAGACTCAGTTTTATCCACAGGTAGTATAAGCTTTAACTTTTCCTTGTATTTACTGTAATCTGTGAGGAGTTTAAATCCTAATCGAGGATTACTCTTCATTTTGGCCAAAATAATTCGTTCTGATCTTTGACGAATTATTAGCAGTGATGAATTAATTTCGTTATCAATGGAATCTAACCTCATTTGTTTAATACTATTAATAAGACTACACTTTATTATATTATCTCGTTTAATTCTTAGTTTACACAATTTCCTATTAATCCGTTTCGGTATAATGTCCGTAAACGTAGATGCCTGAAATAAAACAGATAATAACGATGAAACAGAAGAAACAAATTCATCAGTATTCAAGAAACAAAAACTCTCATAATCAATCAGTATGCTTAATTCTCTAAAGAAATTCCAGTTGATTCTGGAACAGTGCACGTGTGCATTTTCATAACATAGTTTCTGTGTTATGCCACTCAAGAATTTCCATTGTAAAATAATTTGTTTATGGTCCAATTCTTTGAAATAATTGACAACATCATAACTGTGCGATTTCACCATTTCAATTTCTAAATATACATGATCTAAGCATTGCGAACCTCTAGTTGATTCATTTATAATCTGCTTGAGATCATGGTTAGAAAAAAATTGGTTATTTCACAGTCCTGTAACTTATTAAAGTCACCTACCACTACATTATAGCCATGGCAGTCAAAGATAGATTGAAAAGAATTGGTAAATGTTTGATCATCAAATAAAGTAGCATACGGCGGTCTGTAAACCGCTGTTAAGATCAGATTATCAAATTGTATAGATAAGAAATCAATGATAGCATTATCATCACTAGTATGTAAAATTTTCGCCTTAAATACAGATTTACTATAAATGAGTACTCCTCCACATCTTTTATCCAGCGATCTGTCTATTCTGAATAAAGAATAGTGAGGAATATAAAATTCCTGGTTTTTAATATCCTTGTTAAGCCAGGTTTCAAATAATATTATAAAATCGAAATCGTTACTTATTATAAAATTACACAGTAAAAAGTTCTTATTCTTAACACTTCGAAAGTTAGCATAAAATAGAGTAAATGTAGAAAGCGACTTATCTAAACAAGTGTCGACTTTTACTGATTCAACCTTGTTGGCTTCTTTACTATTCTTTTCCCGGGCTTCGAGGCCATACTTCCTCTCCCCCCTCTGTCCACAACATTTAGTAACGATACATCGTTTTTTGATGTTGCAGTCTCACTCGATTGATTCCGTTTAACAGCTTGATCAGACGTTGGCGGTTTCCGTTCCTGATTGTTTATTAACTTATTTACTTTTGCCAACTTCCGTTGGAGGAACGTTTTGTCACGTCCAATAAATATTCTGTGAAAACTAAAATTCTCATCATTCTTTTTATTGATTTGCATATTTGTTGGCCTTTTTGATAATTTTACAATTACTGGCCTTGGACGATCAGCTCGTTTCCCCACCCTATAGCATTTAGCAATATCTGCATGCGTCTCTTCTTTTATTAAAGTATTTAATTTCTCGACGTCTTTCACATCGGCATTTTCATCTAGATTAAATAAAACTAATTGATCCTGTTTGCTATTACGTGCTGAAACTTCATTTGCTAATATATTTAGCATTTCTTCACCAGATGATTTATTTTTAACTAGCATATCGCCTTCCACTGTTAAATCGGCCAATTCAATCCATGGTTGAACATCAGTCTGTAACTTGTCTAACTTCACAAGTAATGTCTCATTCAGTTCAACTATACGCGCACTTAAAGTTTCATTATTTTTCACCACTTGCTCCAATTTCATTGCATTCACAATTGCATCATTCTTCAATATGGACATCTCATTTTTTAAATAGTTGTTTTCATCCTTCAACACTTTCATGGAGTTCTGAAGATCCATAACAATTTTTTCAATATCGGAATGCGACAAAATCGGAGCCATGTCAAACCGCGCGCCTATCTTGATACTCAAATTGCAAAATAAATGTTGACCTTTTGTATTACATACTATCGAAACAGAAGATTATATAATATTGATTCAGGTATTCTTACACTTGTTGTTAATAACAGTAGGAAAAGTGGAATGCTGGTTTTCTTTAGAGTCTTAAACATTTATATTATTTTTCTTATTGTTATGCAACTTATTTAACTATATAAGTGTTTCATCTCATACTTTAGGTGGATTGTGTGCGTATGTTAAAATTAGTTTTATTTGTTTTACGATATCATATTTCAACAGAAACATATTGCTTGTCTTTTTGTACTATTTGCCCTATACTGTCGTGATATGCTCCCCAGGCGTTTAAGTGTTGGACGCAGTTTGCGAAATGTTGAATCTTCTCAAATGAAAAATGCTTCACATTTGATACCTTCCGATGTTTATAACTTACGGTACTGCTTTGAAATAGCTTGGGAAGTTGTTAATAAAGGTTAGTAATGCGGACGTGACTATTTGAACTATGTACGATTAATTTTTGACTGAACAATTAGACAATGTGAAACTTATTTTTTCAATGACGTTGTTAAACAATGTGTTAGAATTCATCAAAATTAAAAAACGAATAGGAACAGTTTTTTTATCGAAGATCATTCTCTTAAATAGCACGTAAAAGATTACGTGTATAATTGAAAAAATGTCTCGAATAATATATATTGCAATTTAATTTTCAAATTTATACAGTTGTTCTAAATAGCCTTTTAATTGATAAAATTTTATTTGGCGATAGGCCATGTAGCATCATAATTGAATAGATAAATACACAAATAGAAGTTGTGATGTGTGTGCGTGTGCGCATATTTGGCAGAATTGCAGTTCTAAAACTGATATTGTCGATGGGTCGTATATGGAATTTTTATTTAAAAGTGAAGGAGACATTCTACAGAACTCAATTAACCTTATCAGAATGTGATTCAAGCTAGAAAATGGAGTAAGTGATGACTCGTTATTCTTCGTTGGTCCGTTAGGATCACAATAAAAGGCAACGCTACAGTAGTATAGTTACCGAAGATCATTAAAGTAAGATGTTACTGGCTAATCAACGCCCAGAACCATTGAGAATTGGGATATATGCGAGGTATCATTAAATCAACGTTCCGAAGGTAAAGGGAAAGAATATCATTAGGTAACTTGAATCTAAACAACTTCGCATTATAGCAACAAATTTTGTCAAAATAAATATAAAGTATCATTGGTACAATTTTTGGAAAAGAGATAGATTTTGTTAAATTTATTGGGAGTATGGTTGGAGTGATCGAAAAGAAGAAAGGTGTAGATATAAATTAATTGGAGAGAATACTAAGATAAGAATTATATTGCTCTCGAAGTTACATAGGATTGACCTTACATATGTGGTGGAATTCACAGAAAATGCAAAAATAAATACATTAGAATTGTTTGGTTCAGATATTGTATGAAGCCACTAAACTGGCAGTTATAGGCTTTCGAGGAACAATTAGAATGATTCTTCAATGTCTAAATGGATGATAATTTTTTTGTCAATGGATTTGGAGAACGATGAGAAAATCTTTTGAACCTTTGACTAAACATTGCGATTCCTATTGAATAAATTTCATATGATGAGATTACTGCTACAACAGTCAAAATTAACTATCTCCGTCAAGATAAACACAAAACACAATTTAAATCAGTTATGGGTAAAATTATGTTTAAGAATAAATGCGGAAAATTCAAGCCGAATAACGAATTGAAATGTCGAAAAGTATAATAAATAACCAACAAAGGAAAAATCTCGAGGCTGATAAAGTTTAAGTAATATTTTTAACGAAACCATAATCATAGCATGTTTAATAAGGAAAATAACGATGTTTATAATAAAATTAATTGATAGGTTTTTCCGCCAATGTTAAATGCCACTCCAAATTGCCGTAATTGCCCGTTTTCAATTAAACAATCACTGGTTGCGAGGGTGGTGATAACAGTTGTTTAAATCAATATTGTATATGCATTTTTCAGTATGAATTAAGCATTGATTACTTTAGTGAAGGCACTTCATCCAGTAAATCGTTTTCGTCCTTATTGGAAACTTCATGTACTATCCAGAAAGAGTTTGAATCTGGACATGTAGGCTTAAGTATCTGTTGCTGTAACCACTGATTTACTCTTTCGTAAACTTCAAACAGTTTTCAGCTATATATTAATTTACGGTTCTTGGTTAGTCATTCTTTTAGTTAGAGCCTGTTCTGAATCACAGTAACAAGCACAGAAAACGGGCAGAGTTAGTCGACAAGTCAGAAGAAAGAGTTGCCTAAAATATTAGGCTTTATTCATCATATAATGCAGATATACATGCTAAAAGACAAAACAAAACATGTTAGTATACGAACGGTGTGAATATAAATGTGTGTACAAATAAACAATCATATCATTCTCCTCCACTGCGATTTGTAGCGTAGCGTCAGAGTCGGAACAAGACTGTTATAGTAACAATTCAAAGAGGATTGAGAAAACATAGTATTTAAACATTTCCACTTCGTAAGTTATAAGGATGAACACGTTGTTGTTGATTGATAAGGTTTTCGAGATTCTCTGATAGGTCACGAGCATTTGAGTTATCCGTAGATTCACCATTTGCCTTAACATTATCAATATCGGTATCGTCATTATAGGAGGTTTGTTCATCAGCAACAACCGGTTCATTTTCACAGAGTCCCATATTAGTTCCAGCTTCATTCATCAGTGCGTCGGAGCCTTTCGGGGCTAATTGACGGATAGATACTGTATCTTCTCTTCCATCAGAAAAACGAACATGCGCATAGTTAGGATTGCAATGAATTAGTTCAACTTCTTCCACAGAGGGGTCATATTTAGAAACTCTAGCATTCTTCTTGAGTAAAACTTTGCCAGGAACAGTAAGCCAGGTTGGGAGTGTGGTACCAAAAGTCGACCTTCTATTGTGTCGAAAAAGACGCTCGTGAGGGGTTTCGTTGGTAGATGTGCACAATAATGAACGGATTGAATGTAATGCGTCCAGCAGCACGCATTCCCAGTTTTCAACTGAAAGCCTTTTTGATCTGAGAGCGAGAAGGATCGATTTCCATAAGGTACCATTCATTCTTTCTACCTGTCCATTTCCTTTGGGATTATAAGGAGTCGTTCTACTCGAAGCTATACCTTTTTCCCGAAGAAAATTTTGTACCTCGGTCGACATGAAGGAAGAACCTCTGTCTGAGTGAATGTACGAAGGCATCCCAAACATTGCGAATATTTGACACAGGTGAAGTATGACGGTGTGACTGCTAAGGTCAGGACAAGCAAATGCAAAGGGAAATCGAGAATATTCATCGATGACCGTCAGTAGATAACGATTACGAGTTGATGAAGGAAGAGGTCCTTTAAAATCGATAGATAACCGCTCAAACGGTTGGGTAGCTTTGATTAATTGGCCTTGAATTGCCGAAGGAAATCTTGGCTTGATTTCAGAGCACACTTCAAAACTCAAGGTCATTTTTCGAATTTCATCAATAGAATATGATAAATTACGAGATTTCACAAAGTGGAGCATACGAGAAATTCCAGGATGACAAAGAGAATCATGTATTTGTTTCAAATCCAGTCCATTTAGAAGCGCACCACAACAGGATCGACTTAGTGCATCTGCTGCTTTGTTATCTTTTCCGGGTCTATAGACAACATCGAAGCTGTAAGGTGATAATTCCATTTTCCAGCGCAAAATTTTATCGTTCTTCACTCTTCCTCGATTTTGATTGCCAAAAATAAAGGAAACAGATCTTTGATCAGTGACAAGTTTGAAATGATTACCCAAAAGTAAATGCCTCCATTTTCAAATAGCTTCAACCACGGCATAGGCTTCTTTTTCAACAGCTGAGTGATGTTTTTCAGATGGCGTCAACGTCCGAGAGAAAAACGCCACGGGTCTTCCATCTTGGTTCAAAGTGGCAGCAATAGCTACGTCCGAAGCATCGGTTTCGACGACAAACGGAATATCACAACGAATAGAAGCTAGAGTTGCTACGGCTAATTCTTTTTTAAGATCATCGAAATTTTGTTTCACAGAGACGGGCAAAGGAAAAGTTCGATTATGAACGAGTGAGTGAATTTTATCGGAGAAGTTGGAGATCCACGGCGAATAATAAGCGAAAAATCCCACAATTCTTTGTTGCGATTGCACATTCGACGGTGGTGGGAGATCTTGTAAAGGCTTTAATCGGTCAGGATCAGGTTTAATTTTTCCATTCGATATTTGAAAACCAAGGAGAGTAATTTCTTTAGCTGCGAAAATGCTCTTTGATTCATTTAAGGTCAATCCATATTTTTTAGCGGCATTAAGAAATTTGTTGAGATTTGTTTCGTGTTCAAGCGTCTCTCCCGCAAACTGTCACATTGTCCACATATACAAATGTATCTGTGAGATTTTCCTGTGCGATTATATGATCCATAGTTCTTTGGAAACATGAGACACCATTCGTCACTCCGAAGGGAATGCGACGGAATTGAAACAAGCGTCCACACGCTTCGAAAGCAGTAAATACCTTTTCATGTTCTTGGATAGGTATTTGGTGGTAAGCGCTTTTGAGATCCAAAGTGCTGAATATATGATATTTTGAAATGGTTTCAGCCATTTGGTCTATTTTCGGCAAAGGATAGGCGTCTAAGAGTGTGAATTTGTTGACCGTTTGGCTGTAGTCCACAACCATACGTTTCTTGTGATTCTCATTCGATACCACGAGAACTTGTGCTCTCCACGGGGATGTTGAAGGTTCGATAATGCCATCAGAAACTAATCTGTTTATTTCATCCCGGATAAATATTTCATCCATTCGATTGTACCTTCTTGATTTCGTAGCAATAGGCCTCCAGTTAGCAGTTAAATGGTGGAAAAGAGGCGGGGACGTAACAGATGCAGGTTTCAGTAAACAGACGGTGAATGACGATTTATGACCACCAAAAGAGATATTTACACTTTTATGCAATCCAAGGTAGTCATGACCGAGTACGTCAGTACAAAGATCAGAAAGTATATAAAGCTTGATATTTTTATAAACACATGATTTGTATTGAATCGACACAAAACAATGGCCTTTGGTATGACTCGATAATGAGCTAGACGCCATGGTTATTGTTTCTCGTGAGTAGTGAATTTTCCAATTATTTTTCAAAACGAAGGCTTCTGAAACATAACTACGAACTGCCTGTATCAACGAGAGCATGACAATTTATGTTATTAGCTTCTAGATTTATTACACATTTGGTGAGACAATCAGGAGCAGCAGCTAATACAGTTGCAGATATGGTAGGATGAAGCGTTGAAACCACTGGGCGGTGATTCTTAGAGCGGCATACCTTTTGAAAATCTCCTTTCTTTCCACAACTTTTACAGAAAGCGTTTCTGGCCGGACATTTCCATCTTAAATGATAATCGTACCCACAAAAGTCACATTTTTGTTTAACAGCAGCAACAAGATTATCTGTAGATTTATCGGAGGTTGATGAAGGACTGAGTGGCTGAACCGTTGCAGTGTGTGCAGAATTCAAACAGTTTTGATATGATAATGATTGCTTTTCCGCCATTTCGAGACCACGTGCTTGATCAAAAGCCGCTTGAAAATTAAGTGAGTTGTGTTCTAAGAGACGTTGTCTGATTGAATTGGACTGGATTCCATTAATGAAGGCATCGCGCAGAGTATCGTCTCGATTTTCCTCGGCCGTAGTTGGTTTGAAATTGCACTCCCTAGCTAACGATTTCAGAATCAGAACAAATTGATCCAATGTTTGTCCATTTTCTTGTTTAGTAGTCGCGAGTATATGACGAACAAAGACTTCATTTTTCGGTCTGACATAGAGATTCATTAGAGTTTTGATAGCATTATCATACGTATCACAGTCAACGATGTGTTCATATACGTTAGGAGAGACGTAGGAAATAAGAGTGTCTAATTTATCCGGATTCATGGATTCGACTGATTTCAGGAGACCACAGAATGTACGATACCAATGATTCCATTGTTTTGCTGCATCTGGTGCACTAGGTTCAACATCAAATCTTTCTGGTCTGAGTAGGCGTTCCATGATTGGGTTATATGATGAATAAATTGTTCTGAATCACAGTAACAAGCACAGCAAACGGGCAGATTGAGTCGAAAACCAGAAGAAAGAGTTGCCTAAAATATTAGGCTTTATTCATCATATAATGCAGATATACATGCTAAAAGACAAAGCAAAACATGTTAGTATACGAACGGTGTGAATATAAATGTGTGTACAAATAAACAATCATATCAAAGACCCAAATTGCTAACCAAAATCTGTCATTATAAAGGACACCACACTACCTGGGGATGTGATATTCAAATGAATATTTACATAATTTATACGAACAGTAATTGCGCGGGCGGTGATAACTTTTATTTAAATCAAGGTTGTGCTCTTGGAAAATAAACAGTCCCATTATATAAATTTATTTTGAAGTCTAATCTAAGAATTATATATTTTAGCAAAGGCAGCTCATCTAGTAGACCGGTTTCGTCCTTATTGGAAACTGTTTACTGCCCATAATTTTTCGCGAACAGAACTCAAACCTGGACACGTCGCAACCTTCATTTAAATAATAGTAATCATCACCCGCGACCCACCTGAAGAAAAATCTAACTGAAAATTATCTGTTTTATGTAGACGAATGCCTCTGCGATTAGAGTCACCGACTCTGAAGCCGACAAAATTCTGAACAGTAAATGAAGAGTTCGCAATAAGTACGAAATCCATCTACTGGATGAACTGCATTTTCCACATTGTGCGTTACTTTTATATGGGAAAAATATGTATATTCCGCAATAATAATTATATTTCATTTTTTGAAATACAAGAAAGAAGAAACGTAATTCATGGAATAACATTTAGTAATATATATTACTTCTACAGTTTCTACTGCCAATATTCTGGATTCGTTAGTGATATCTTCGTTTTTTCAATCATATCTTTAAAGTAGCTAATTGATTGCTCGGGTGGTGGTAGCAATTCGTTAAATAAAGTTTGCGAGGTCGAAGTAAACAACAACCCAAAATTAGCTAACCAGTCATCGAACAACATAGCAAAACTACCATCAGTATCTAAGCCTTATTGATAAAAAAAAATTGCAGCCGGATCTATGCAAGCAGAAAAAGCATTTTCAGGCACTGAGCTTAAACTGCAGGTGACGCACACAATTGATTGGTTCCCTTTTTTCACGCTCTCTCTATGTTTACATATTTAAATCTTGTTTTGCTTTCCAATTTATATATAAAGATATGTTCATTAGTAGATACTTGAGGAGATAATGAGAAAAAAGCGTTTCTTGTATCTGTAAAATTTTATTTGTTTTTGCACATGGGAAGGGTACAATGAATTTTATTAAAGCTCGCATTTCAAAAGAATAATTGCATATATATTTGTTCTCTGCTACAAAAAAATATATAACATAATACATAATTGAATATAGATTAGTTCTCCGCATCAAAAAGTAACTGAACTTCCAAAAGTAACAGACGGGTCTCAAAATATGACACGCCGAATAATCGCGGACACATTCAAAATAAAGGTGATGAAATTACATGGCTCTACGTAAAGAAGACTACATTTCATAACAGCAATACAGACATAGCTAAGATATTATTGGTTACGACTAATGTTACAGCTATTCTTGGATAATAGAAAATGTTATTAACGAATCCGGAAGTTGGTCAGAATGTATTGGTATAAATAATGTCTAATAATAAACGTTATTCCATGGATTAAGGTTCTTCTTACTCATTTATACACTTTTATTTGTGTGTGTTTGTGCGTAATAGGATTATATTTTTTATGAAGATCGCAACCTTTATTTTAATAAGTGGGATTCATTTTTGTTATCCACTTTTTATCTTACCTTATATGTGCATTATTTGATTTGTACTTCAAATATTATCATTAATGGCTTAGTTCATTTCTTTTGAGTATTTAAGTCAATTAGGTGCTAGATAATTTCTTGAAATCAATGGCTCTATTTATTTTTAAATATACTTCACAGAGTATTCCATTTGATTAAGAGCACATTTTTTTAAATCGTGATAATGAAAGTTATATTAAAGCTTTAATGAAGTGCAAGCTTGTACTATTGTTTAAAATATACTGCTAAGAAATTTCTGGAATGGTTGTGTAGTACGAGCGTCATATTTTGATTCTCCACGATTTGCGTTCGTGGGTAGTCGCTTTCCACTACCAATTTCGCAAAGATCAGATTCATCCCCATTTCCAAGTACACATCGTGTGTCTCCGTTGTGTCTAGGCGCTGATTCATCCCTTTCCTCTGAATGCTTCCACATTCGTACTAACCACGGGAAGTGAGGTACGAACTAATCTTTGTTGACTGGCTACGTTTCGGTACGATATTGCACGTACCATCCTCAGGCCTCTAATCACACATACACATACATACAGAACAATGCTCACAATATCAGATTTAAGCAAATGTGGTAACCTCGTTCCGAAACAGGTTTTAACCAAAAAATTAGTCTCAGTAATTAAACTCTATATGTACATGTGCATGGAGCACATGAAATCTCACTCAACGACGATATAAATATATATATATATATATATATATATATATATATATATATATATATATATATTATAGCTTAGTTTCTGCGAACAATTCTTTGTTTAAGAAAATTAGTTAGTCAAAAAGTAAAGTATAAATAATAATTTTTGTCTACGCATGGTTATATGGCAGTGAAGTATAAGTCACTAACTGCTATGGCATTACTGTCCGTGATGATGATGATAATCGATTTCTGTGCACTCGAGTGATTGTGGTTTTTGCATGTATGCTTTTGTGCAAAATGTGCTGTCTTTAAAACAAAATGTGGCATGATTTCTAACATTTTATTAACCATGTAAGCTAAAGGAATGAAAGTCTTCGTCTCTTACGGTTACACAGCACATAAAAGACTATAGAATGCTTGTTTACGTTATTTCTCAATATGTTTTCATTAGGATAGAGTGATTCAGCATTATTTTCAGCTATCGCATAACTATAATTATTTTTGATATCGCTTATCTCAGTAAAGTGTTAGTTTTTTAAATACTGGGGTATTGCCGTTTTTAATGATATTGATGATAATTTGTATCTTCGTAATATTTTCCTGTTATAGTAATCGTGATTAATATGGCTTTCAGTTCTTGTATTACACGCATGCACATTCAATATGTGGTCCAGACGAGATAATTTCAAAAAATCAAAATTGAACAGCCATCTTCACTGGACCGTTTACCGCTAAACTTTCAGTGTTTTCACATTGAATTTTTCTTGGTTTGTGAGGATATTGTGCGGCGTGAAAAAGTTAGCCTCTTGATTCAACTGTAATATGGCTGCGATTGTGCTTATATTAATCCATTTTAATTTTTATTCAATAGATGTATAGGTATTCATCATTTTTAAAAAGTTATTTTGAATTTGATTTTAGATCTACTGCCAGCTTCTAAGTCAGGTTGTGTCTTAATTTACAAACATAGTTAACTATGGACCTTTATGCATGCATTCTAGCGTTAACAAATCGAAGGGTTTATCACCGTCTGCGAAATCATTGATCGTTTAATTACATAAAAAGTTTATCTTCGAATGTATCTTATGAATTCCGTGAATTTTTCTTGTTATATCATTTGATATAGGATTTCTCAGCACTTCAAATCTTTACAAATTCTTATTTGTATAATTTTTACGTTGAATAAAATGGAAGACTATATGAATAAAAATAGAATAGTATGGTTTGTATAATTAAACACACAATGGTTGCGCGGGCGGTGATAAAAATTACTTTAATCAAGGTTGAGATCTTGATATAAAAACCTGGCCAGTTTTTTACATACATTTGCCAGTATAGAGATTTTAGATATTTGTATCTATGAATTTGGCTTCGTGAAAAGGTAAAACATTTAATTTAAAAATATTTAAACGATATATCTACATGTCAATTTCTTCACAAGTATCGAGGTCAACTTATTTATCAATTACATTTTAATCAAGGTTGCGATCTTGATATAAGAACCTGACCCATTATGGACATACAATTGTCAGTATAATACGAGTTTTGTATAATGTGCCCAGACTCGAGCCCTCCGCGGAAAATTTTGGACAGTACGTGATACGTTCCCAATAAGAACGAAACCGGTGTACTGGATGAATTTCCTTTTCCACACTAGACAATACTTAGTTTATACCGACAAATATATTTACATATTGGGTCAGGTGTTTATATCAAGATCGCAACCTTGATTTAAATGTAATTGTTATCACCGCCGCACAATCAATGTTCGAGTAATTATTTATCAATTGCTTCGATTAGTTCAGTGTGGATATGATTTCCTGTTTTTGCATTTTATATGTCATTATAAATTGGCTGTCAAATTTTTTGAGTTATTCTTCTGCTTGTCCTGTGGAGTGTTGGCAATTGGCATAATCTGATTTAGTGACGGAACGTGGCTCGTTCCTACCAGTTTGTTGACTTTTGGCAGGCCTTACAATCTGACTGCATGTGAGCTAATGTGTTCAGCTTGTTTAACTCGTGATGTTATCGCATTTCATTATAGTGGTTCACATTTATTCCTTGTTGAATCAGACCAAATGCATCTCGAATGGGACGTCATAAGCTCTTGCTCGCCTTAATTAACTTTCTTCCAGCTTTAATATTTTTTATAATCACGAAAATGTATCTTTTGTTAAGTATTATAAATTTTAGTAAAAAGGACGACGCATCTTGATATTGTAGTGTTAATTTGATTTCGATTTTGCTTCTCACTATAATTTTAGGATTATTTCTATTATTATTACAATCATCATTATTATTAGTGTTATTATTATTGTTGTCATCATCATTATTCTTATTATCTTCATCATCATTTTTTGTAAAATAGTTAGTATTATTTTTATTATAATTATCATTATTGTTATTCTTGTAGATATATTGCTTATTTTTATTTTTTTAAATTTAATTATTTTTTATTAGTATTATTGTTATTATTATTACTATTGTTACTGTTATTTATATATTTTTTAATTGTTAATACTATTATTATTGCTATTCCTATTTATGGTCGTTTTATAATTATTAATATAATATTTATTGTTATTGATATTATTATTAATAATATTATTGCTATTGTTATTTTTTTAATTATTTTGTTTGATTATTGTTGGTATTAAAAGATAACAATAATTGACAATACGGGTGGTGGTAAACACTAATCCAATTGTATTTAACGAGTTGTCGTAAAACAGCAAAACTACCGACATTAATGGTTTTGGTGTTATTTTTGTTTATTATCATTTTTATTACTATTACTATTATTATTATAATTATATTATTTTTTTTTTTGTTATGGTTGTTATTGTTAATATTATAAAAGAAGGTTAGAAGATGGCCTAGTTCATTAAAACAGTTGTAACCAATCACTTCGACTAAACTTGTAAGCAATTTTGTACTTTTAAGGTTCGCTTGGTTTGAGAGGGTACGTTGCGACGTAATAAACTGGCCAATACTAAGTTTATGGGCATCTCTCAAAATTCCCTCAGTAGACTGGTGAGCAGGATGTGCAAGTGACGTATTTTGCATCCATAAAGTGGGTTGGCAGTATTATTGACTTGAAGACCTTCGTCGTGGAACTCTGTGAATAGGCTAGCAATACTAAAATGACTTGCACAATATACCAAAAACAATGCCAACCAGACTAATATATTTTGAAATCTTGATGGAAACTGAAACGTTAGGTGTCACTATGTAGACGAATCCTTTGTCTAAAGGATGGTGTCGTTCAACATATTACCAGATTTCGGAGCAAAGGAAACATAAATATTGTTTTAGAGGTGTTTCGGTTCAGATTTTACTGGATTGCTTCTTCTAATGCAATATTAATAACTCGTTGATGCTAGGCGTTCTTTCTGATCGACTGAAAAGATTTTCCGGCTTGTTAGATGCCGCTAAGCCAGTCCCGACCATCGATATCTACTTCGGGAAGTTTTTCGGTATCCTCAGAAAATATTTCCTTAACGATATAACTGATAAAGATTGTAGCAATAAAACGTTTTTGTTGGACGCCGGAACCAAGAGGAAAAGGTTTAGTAAAACATATTCTTTTTCGACTACAAACCAATGGGTCATTATAAGAGGCTTTGGATAATCCAATAGTTTTTGATGAGATGCTATAACTTATTGGAACTAGCCATAAAATTTTGCGCATCTAGTAATCGAAAGTAGGTGAGTATTAAGAAGCAATGATGGTGGTCGGATGTTATCGAAGGCGCAATCCGAGGGCGTCGAGTTTCATGAATTTGGTCCGTAAAACCTATTCGCTGCTGAAACCATTTCCGGATTGGAATAGTTTGCTAATCAAACTCTTCAGGATTTCTTCGTCAAATAAAATCTGTCATTGAATTTGATGCAGAACAGAGAAAATTGTTATTAGTTTATTTGACAGTAATGGAGGCGTAACGTTTTAGATGGATACTAAAGCGGCAATCCTCTACTTTGCATCTTACATAAGTAAATCTATATTCTGGAATGCTGATTCCAAGCTACTTTTATCATTAAATACGCGTGTTGTCGCTCAACTTATACAAGATGTTGTACGTCTATTAGTATCCTTCGTTAAGGTAAACTTAATCTGGCCACAACTTACAGTTTGAATGTGAAGAATTCTGTATGTGATTCTGCGGAGACACCAATGTCATCACGTACTTTTATGTGATAGAACTTAACCATTGTTTATAGTTTCTTGTGCTTTTATTACGCAGTAAGCTAGGCTGGTGGCGCTTCAGCGCTTTTATAGTTTCTATATCTTTTCAATTCAATGATGAGCGCTTGGGCTTATTCAGTCTCAATCCCCTACTATAAATTAGTGACATGGTCTGTGTATCACACTTAACTTTGATTTTCATGGCTGTGGCAGTAAAAATAAGTATATCATGCTGATGAGACGTTAGTAGAAGTAGAAGTAGTAGTCATATTAGCGGCGCTACTACTCGTTCACTGAAGCATAACTTACAATAAAATACACACAGTGAATTCGGAATAGCCTTTTCTGATCCGCATGTGCAGTTTATGCTGAAGTATATGTAATCTATTGGCTGTTGCATTACGAGCTGGTCACTTTTACAGATGGTGCAATTCACAAACATGGTATACACGATGCTTGCCTTCAGGAAAGCAGAATTGCTTCGAGCGGTCCACAATATTATTCATTTTGGCTTAGAACATTGAAGATGTCTATTATACTCACGTCAAAACGCATGTATGATCCAACGAGATATGGAGTTGACTTTATGCTATCTATTGTTGCAGCAAAAGCCTTACACATCTGCAGAACTATAATCTCTTGATCTAGGATTGGTTCTATGTAAACGACTTGGTTCTGATAGTTATTGACGTGCACGTGTCTGTTCTTAATGAAAATAACTATTATATTTGGCTTTTGTTTAAAAACGGCGCTGATACATTTTTTGGATTGCCGTCGATATTAATGTCAAACTTGGTCAAGACCACGCTGGTAATAAATCTGTTGGAAAGCGGATTTTAGCTGAAAATAACTGTAATAATGAACCACGCTATCAAATAATGTTCTTGACGTCAACTTGGTCGTGGTTAACTCAATATTCCAGCACTTCATGCAGCAACTTATAACAAGTTAAAGAGACGTAGACTATGCAGGTTTGACGGTGAAATGTTATTTTACTCAAATGGGCAATTTTCTGATAATCAAACTATTGTTTTCAACTAACTATGACGCAAGAACGCAGAACATTTGCTCTACTGATTTAGTCACCTGATCTGACTTGACTTTTGTCGCTTGAGATTTGATGAATTTCCGCTACATTATCTTGCTCGTATTTCATCCGGGTGTGTGCAAGGAAAACGAGTACAAGCATTTTGTTCGCCCTCAGGTTTGCATATGTATCTGATAAAACACGTTACAACAGCTAGTAGCGTAGAGGACAACATCTGGGATGTAATGAATTGAGTGCTTAAACGATCATCAGCTTGTCTTATGAAACAAAAGCCTTTGTAAATAGGTCTATTGCAAAATTTTGTTGTTTATGTACACAAATGTGGCACTAACACAAACCAAATTTTCTGTGCTTTATCACTATTTTCATCATCAAAGTGAAACTTGAATAGCAAGATAAGCGAATTAGGTCAACCCAGGGAGATTTTTTAGCAGTAATAGAATACGCCACACTCTAAAGTCGCGCCACTAATATCAACTGCCCATCATAGTTGATTTTGTATAATTTTCGACTGCTTTGGATTCTCTGCCGTGCAAGTTGTTTTTTCGAGCTTTGCTTAACGATGGCATCCTAACAGCAATTGCTAGACAATTTTCGATTTCTATAGTCACTCAATGGTCTGTAATTGCACTTATGGGGGTCTGTGTCAATTTTTTGCGTTTGATTCCTGCCTTTGAATGGATGTATCTTTAGTTGAATTCTGTGGACTATTATTGTTGTACAGACTTTTATGAGATCACTGAAGCGTGCCCTGTATTGGTATTGGCCAAATACGCACCTCGAATACGCTGACGATGTTATTCGAATGGCGTACATGGAAGATCTACTGCGAGTCACTAATTGCGCACAAAACCTGTCATCCGATACGAAATATAGCTAAAAGACTTGACCTTGGTCGTCATGCCTTATTTTAATACGGATCAAAGGTTATGCGGTAGTGCACCCTAGCGTAGTCAACGATTTTTTTGCGACGATCCAAAGTCACACCAGATGGAGAGGGTTCTATCTGGATTAGCTCTTAGAAAATACGATTAAATAACTCGTTTATTTCACTAAAAATTAAGTTTAACGTCTTTAATTGTGTTATTTTGTCTTGTCCTTTTTGTGATAAAGATAAAATGTGAACGATTATAGCCCATAGCTTTTTAAATCAGTTTGTGCGCTTGGATAGGTTTAGGTCATTGTCAGTTGAACTTCGGACGGCTTCGTCAGGTGCAAAATTACTAATTTCCTAGTTTTTTTCGACCATTTCGGATGTACCATCGACTCAATATCTTGTTTGTGAACACTGCAAAGTCAGCAAACTAACAGTCTAGTAGATGGACACTATTTTGTGCAATAGCTATATTGAATAACATGGCACTGTATTTTTATCCGCAGACACTTCAATAGGTGCAAATATGTTGAACTTTATGTCTTAATAACATTGGTTGTTGCGGAGGCTATTAGTGGTGAGAATGGCTGCTATTCTCCTGTCTGGCGATTTTCCAATCTCTTAAAGTGTAGGCAGTGTTAGTTACTTCCTATAACAAATATTTTGCCATGGTATTGCACTATAAATTAACGAAATATGCGCTCTTTGTTTGTTAAGTTGACTAAGACATTACCAGATTTCACTAAAGTTTATGAAATTACCCTGTATTTTGAGGCCCACAAAACTATATAGGTATTGCGTGACCATGTGGTAATGAAGTGTCATTTCTTATATGCTGATATATTGCTGGGCTGTCTGCCTATCTACCCAGCTGCAAATTGTAATGTCAGCTCATACTTAGCAGTTAGAAGAAATAAAACGTGAAGTCAATAAAGTTGTACTTTCTTTTAATGCAGGCATTGGTATGTGCTTCTAGGTTTAAGCAAACCATATCATGCCTAATAAACATCTTTAGTTAATGTTTTTCCACAATAAATTTATTATATTCTAAGAACCAGTTCATTTTATGATAATTTTAGAAGGCGATATAATTAATCATATTTGCATTAAATTAAATTACAATATAAATAGGACAGTACGATGATATTAAAAATACAGATAATTAAATAAAAAATCATTGCCAGTCTTATCCAACGGATGAAACCTCATAAAGTATAGAGTATTGTTTTAATATGTACGCCATATGCCGTTGCTTAAATATACGATGTTCTAAACGATGAATATTTATTTAAGACGTATTACTAAAAAAATAATCGGAATCGACACACTGTACATTAAATGCATAATTAAATTCAACGAAAAGTAATTGTCGCCTATTCGAATGTGTGGGTAAATACTGGCTGTTAAATTAAATGAATAAATTACATGTTTTATATTTTCTTTTATTGGTGTATAAATCAACTAAAACATGTTATTTCCTAAACTAAGAAACTATAACAATTTTCTATACAACGAAGTATGAATTTAATGTGCTTTTAACGGTACGTTTTACCTCACATAAATAACAGTTCCAGAAATGTGTGCTTATATATATATCTCCATTCAAATAGGATGAATGCACATAAAAACTAGAAAAAGGTAATAGATGTTATTCTTTATGAATGATCTCCACAAATTTCGCAGTTGTTAGTTGAAAAAATTTTTTATCAATAATCTTCGAGTGAACAATTATAACGTATTTGTACAATATAATCAAATTATCTTCAATCCCATAATTTTGTTTATTTTGACATAAAGAAAACAAAATATTTCAAACTGGGTAATTACTGACTAAAAACTGGCCTTTAAATTTTGTATTACGAAGCCGTGCAAAAAATTTACATTTTATTAGATTTTATTTCTGCTAACAATACACAGCATGGCAAAATTGAAATTATTGATGATAGTTTTATCTTCTTTTTCTAACATTCGAAATGAAATTTATTATTAAAATCCTATTTTGTAATCACCTGACTTTTTTATATATACTATACGTTAAGTGTAACACATCTATAAATAATTATTTTGTCACTCATATCCGGAATATTTGTAAGATCTTGATGTTCTCATGAAATTTTTTGTCCCATTTAAAAATAATGGCTTATGGATGGTAAGATAATTATGTAAGCAATGCTATTTTTAAGCTTTACATCAAAGTTTTTAAGCTTGTGATAAAGGGTGAATTGAAGAAGGCTATCGCCAAGAGACTCAGAAATATCTTTAAGAATCTAAACAACTGTAATTCATCCTTTGTAAGTCAAAACACAGTTAAGTTAATTTTGATTTATCCAGTTTTGCAATTTTTTCATTCTTTTAAGTACCATATATATTTCACAATCCTTTTTGGACGTTATCGATTTTGCAGAAATCTAACCTAATGGTTGTTTCCTTTGTAATATTGAATATACGTTAGCGAACATTATTACTTTGGTGATTACATGTGAACTTTTGCTGATTAGTATATTATATAGCATCGTATACCGTCATAAAATATTTTTCAATATATAAAAAGTTATTAATTATTTAAATGATATTATCATTGATCGATAAAGTGTGGTTTTCTTCAGAATCCCATCGTCGAAAATGACAAGTATGTTATTAACTGAATTGAACATTGTTTATGTGGGCGGTGATAATAATCATTTAATTCAAGATTCGATCTTGATGTAAACACCAGTCCCATTATCTGCATACATTTTTAGGAATAAAATAAGAATTGCATAATGTAGAAAAAGAAATTCATTCAGTAGACCGGTGTCGTGAAAATTGTGTGTGGCGTGCGGCAGAGTGACTCTGGTTAAAATCACAGACTCCGAAGCAGATATACCAAGGATCGAGCCCCGTTTGAGGCGAATTCTGGACAGTACATTAAGAGTTTCTAATAAGAACGAATCCCGGCTACTGGATGAATTGCCTTTCGTAGATTATACAGTATTTATTACACACATACAAAGGTGTTTTGAAAAAACTCATGTATATTAAGATCGCAATCTCGATTTAAGTAATGTTTTTAAGTTATTTCATTATTCTTGTGCCGCTTTGTATTGTTGATATAAAATTATATACTTAAATGTGCAATAAAGTAGATCAAATGTTTTAGTCGCCGTTCAGCAGATTTTTCTTTATTGGCATTATACAGAACTCGAATCGACTGTTAAATTCGATAAATTATATTCCAGTTATAATTTTTTAAATGTTTTCTGATCAAGCTTGCGTACTTGAAATAAGCGCTTATTTTATTTTCTGTTTTAAATAATAGAATCTAATGTTAGTTACATTTATGGACGCGTTACGCTTTCCTCGCCCGTCATTTCAGCAAAATGGCGAAGTGGATGTCGCGATTCAAACCGAAAATTTTAATTCTTTAAACTTAATTCAAATAATGCAACACGTCCCGCGCAATAAAACATTTCATTTGTTCTATACTTAACATAATATTTTTTTCATTATCTCGTTGTTTAGCTTGGTTTTATTATAATAATAAGAAGAATATAATTAAAAATAACAGATATTATTATTATTATTATTATTATTATTATTATTATTATTATGATATTGCTTTTATAAAGGAGGTTTGTTGAGGTTTTTTTCTCAACATAAAACAACATTGTGTCTATTAATAGTAGGAAATTTCACAGCCTGTTCTTGTGTAAAAAGAATGAAACAATTGCGAAACTGGATTTATCAAAATTACTTGGTCAGTGTATTGACTTCAACAGGCTGAATTCAACTTGTTTTGATTATTGAAAATAGTTCGGCGGGCATCGGTGGTCGCCTTCTTCAGTTCACTTATCGTCACAAGTTTTACAAAACTAATGAAGTGAGCGCCAGATTTCCGCTAGCCATATAATTCATAATTTAGACACCTTTCAATAGGTATTTGCGTGTCACGCATGTATATATCGCAACTGGGATAGATTGGCCTATTCTTACACTGGCAATTCATCATTGTTATCACAGCTAGAAATGCAACAACCATTAATAACTGATATAAACTGCCATCTAACTACAAGTAATAAGACAATAATACATAGAAATGATTGCTTTTAAAAGTAAGGAAAAGATTACAAAACAGTAATTATTGAATCCAATGATTTATGAAACGGAGGATCCAGTTCGTATTGAGATTTTAATCTTGGTAATATGACCTTAGCAACCTAGACCTCTAAATAGCATTATGGCGAAACCAACTATAAAGCAAGGTGACATCGGCAACACTGCTTCGTTGCGGTTTAAACTGCACCAATTAATAAACACGACCAAATTTCACAGTTAACTTTTATCAACTAATAAAAGAAAGTTAAGATTATTAAACGAGAAATTTCCAACTAGACCGTCACTGAGCTCGTGCTGATGCCATATTACGCAGGATTTCTAACCAAAAACTTTGATGCGCACATGGACCCCATCCTGGTAGACGAACGGTTCATATATTACTAAATTATGATTTAGTTAATTTAAGCGGATACTCACATGCCACAATATGTCAACCTTGTTGTTTATGCCGATTTGGCACTGCCCTAACGATTAATTTTCCGCTGGAGATTTGAATTAGATTCCTATTTGAAACTTGGCAGAGCCAGTGCACTCGTTTGAGCCTTATTTGTTTCGTAGGTGATAGTTTATATTTTGAAAATGAGGCTATCATTTGCTTTGAGATAAATCATGCGTTGTCGCAGAAGGATATTTAAATCAAGTCAATAAAGTAATATAATCTTGTAATATATATATATAAATTGTTGCACTGGCCAATCTAGATAGTTTTCACAGACTGCTTCAGTAAATATCGATGTCAGATTTTAAGGAACATTAATCTGATGGTCGATGTTGTGCGAATTTGTGGTGCAACAGAAGTTGTTGAAAACTATGTGCTTGATTTCCTTTAAAACGGATTAAATCTTGCTAGCACTTTTTTCTCTGAAGTGTGCTCAAAATGAATGAAAGCATCATTTTAATTTTGCTTTGCTCTATGCAGTTATTGATAGTGGTACATGCTCCAGAAATATTGGCCATGTTATTAATTACACGCATTCTCTCAAATGTTGTTCTTTTACTCGAAAAATTCAAGAAGAGTTACGTTCTTTGAAGTACAATCATCAAAGCATCGCGTCATAATAATTGTCCCTTGGTTCCAGTAGTATTTTGTAATAAATATTCAACTCGTATTTTGTTAGGTCTTTTAATCCGTGTCGTTTCCTATAACCTTTTGTGGAAACCCATAAATCTCTAGTTATTAATGCAGATTTTTCAGTTTTATAAAAATAACCGGTGTTACCTTTTATAATAAAATTTGAAGCTAATAGAAACGATTCTGCTCTCTGTCCTGATTTTATTTTATTTTTTTATTGAAACTTAATTTTGACAAGAAGGTAAAGTTTAAAATTCTGTGTAATTCTCTATCAATTTATAATTATAAGTTTTCATTACCCACATGTCGTTGATTAGAAAATTTCCACGAATAAACAATTTAACGCAATCATGATAATGCCTAATTATTGCTAAATAAAACCAGCTTTTAATCAGATTTAATTTATATTCTTCCTTTCAGTTGGAGGTATTTACACAGTGATCAGGACTAAGGTCGCATCTCATGTTCAAGAATTTGGTGACCGGTATATCCTTTTGGGTCCGCTAAATGAGATGTGCACTCGAACGGAAGTCGATATTTGTGAGCCAACTTCCGAGCCCCTAAAGCAGACAATCGCTAAAATGCGGGAACATAACATAAAGGTAGGTCAGTTCGGAATGTGTTAGCAGCCTTCACATGAAGATTTATGTAAATGTATACAAAGGTGTTAATGTTAAAACAATAAACAATAAAACTTCATTTGTCTCATGAAGGTTTCTCTGAAACACAGATAAGGTTCCATCTGCGTCCACGTAATGTGATGGAGCACCAAGATTTCACTTCATATCGGCCTATCTACATTTGCTTTTGTACTACATTAAAGAAAAATTCTGTAAAAATGTAGAATTCATTGGTCGCAATTTGCGTATATGTCAAGTAAATTGAAGTTACATTTATTTTATGTTATGAATTTGCCAAACATTAGTATTTTCCAGTTGAATTATCGCTATTTTTGTTCAATTGAATTTCAAATTGCAGCTAAGAGAAACCACTTCATAATAATGTAACGTTGTCCGACTCGAGGTTTCCGCCTACGATATTTGGTAGTCAGTATACATAGAGATTTTCATCCTGAATATCCATATACAGACACACCACTTGAAGTTTCCATTTTATCTGTATACATTTCAATAGTTTCAAACAGATTGTGTAGAAATTATTTACAGACGGCATGGTTACACCAAGAATTGGTGGTTTACACCACCACATTTGCTTAAATCTGCTATTGTGAGTATTGTGCTGTGTGATGAAGCCGGAAAGTAGGTCCCGAAACATTGCCAGTCAACGAAGATTGGAGCGCACCTCATTTACAGTTTTTAGTATGAACGATGTTGAAGCCTTCGGGAGAAAGGGACGAATACGCACCCAGCCTGATCGAGGACAAAACAGATGCGTATTTGGAAATGGGGATCAATCGGATCTTTGTAAAACTGATAGTGCGAAGCGACAACCCGCGTACGCAAATTGCGGCCTTGCAACATATGAACCTAGCACGCTGCAAAGTTTCAAAGATATTCATTTTTGAACACATTTCGAATCGGACCATGTACTCATTGTAGATTTACACCTGAATTGGCCTAAAATAAATGTAGGCAAACTCGAACAGTCGTATATCCAACACTGCACATGAAGAGAAAATCCGCTTTGCACAATGCAGATACATTTGCATGAGATATTGTGTGATTCCTTAGAATTAATTATTGGTTCTTTGAAAACTTCGCGGAGTTTATCTGTACTAGGGACAATTTCCTGGTAGCTCGCCTTGTAATAATTCTCGTTGATTAGTTAGTGGCGAATTTAAGCTCGTTTCTGTTAGCTAATCTTCCATTCTGACTTACAAAATCTGGAGAAATTAAAATAGCGCTTGCATCAGGCAATAGCCTTAGTTTAGCTGAAAAATAAATTATCGTTAAAATAATCTTACAAACGATAAAATGTCATCTTAATCGATGAATAAGAAACCTTAGAAATTTTTTTAATGCACATATACCCGTCTCGTTCACCATATCAACTGGGTAGAATGCTAATACTGAACCATAATCAGAGTAAGAAATTCGGAATACAATCTTACCTCTTAAACGTCACAAGGCTGCAAGGCCTGATGTTCTGCCACCAACCTTATGTCAAGATGGTAGTCATAGTACTTGTAGCGCGATTAATAATTCTTTCGGTACTTTATGGAATGAAAATACTATACCAGTCGATTTTGGAAATTCGACCACACATTCCACCTTGAAAAAAACAGTTGTAATTCGTGTGAAAACCAACGTGGTACAAGTTCGTATCGTGGTTATTTGCTTTGATTCTCAGCGTTCCGCGCGATTTTATAAGAACAGGATGGATTCCAACCACGGCGATGTTGTATAAAGCATATTTTTATTTTATTGGTCTTATTTGAATAACGACACGTATTTCGCCATAATACGATTGCTGTTCTTCTTTGTATCAATGTCGTATTTCGAGTAGTAGCTCGAAACGTTATATTGGATATTCCATACGCCCGAGCTTGCGCCAGTTCTAATTAAAAGAGTTCTGGTTACATCAGAATACAAAACGAATTATTTCACCAAATTTCCGTTCAATACTGATTTTCGTCTTTCCATTTTTAATTCTCTATGAACGCTTTTTATCAACGATTTTCTTCCATGCGTTCCGGATACTGGCATCGAAGCTACCCCAGGCAGTAGATTAGTTAACTTAACTTTGCAGGCGATATTTTATTATTATTCGTTAGACATTATTCTGCCGAGGCAGCCTTGAATTTATTGGCAATCGACAATCAATTTTTATGTTTTTAACTTGGTATCCTATAAATGAAATATACTAGTATAAGCTGAACCATTATTCACTCAAACTCAAGATAAGGATATTGAGGTATTTTATGGATTCACACCTTTTGGTATCTGTATTAATGATTCAGGCAATATGAGAAATTATGCAAATAGGAAAATTGCAAATGCTAGAGTTGTCTTTTCAATGCGCCATTTATGGAACCACGAGAGCATTTAACTATTTCTTAAATTGAGATGATTTAATTAAAGGTGCTTAACGATTAATGGCGTTAGACCACCTTTGTCTGTGAAGCATTACCAATGTAGATTATTAGCGACGTAAGTAGACATAGTTTCTGGTCGGTGAATACATGCTATTCCTTAGATAATGAAACATCTCCCACTTGGATAAGATTGCTTAATAGAGCATTACTCTCTTACTCGGCTCCATAGTGAATTAAGACACAACGGAGACATATTTCGTGTTGGAAAAACAGCTGAAGTTAAAAAAAGCCTATTGTGCAGTATAGAGCCAGTTAGGTTGGAGCCCACGTACTAATTCCAATTTCAGTATCGCAACCTTGTTTGAAATTACATCAAGTCGTGCTCAGTAATAATATTTTTTCAGATTTTTTGTAGCATAATCTTTTTAACTTTAATGTCTTAGGTTCACATATCTGACTGTTATTTCCGGTCATTTTAATGAAGCAATGAGGTGAAAGCCGCAATGAAGTATTTTTGTTTTTTATTTATTTATTGAATCGGTTTAGGTTGTGATGTATTAAGGTCTAGGTGGCTTCACACCGCAAAATAATAATTTCAAAAAATACTTAATTTTTAATGGAGTTTGCTCGATCCTTTCCAGATCTATACCTTAATAAATTATTCTTTTTTCTTGTTTTATTTTTATTTAGAAAAATGATTTTTCAGTTACAATTATTGTTGTAAAATTAAAATTGCTGCTGTCGTTAACATGATGATGATGATGCTAAAGATGATGATTATTATTAGTAGTAGTATTAGTATTACTATCATTATATTTCATTATTAATACTACTACCACTACTTCTACTACTACTGATAATTTAAACGAAATGCGTTGTGTGACACGGAATAGATCAATTACCTACTCCTTGCAGTACACATCAAGGTGTTTGCATCCACTGTATTCAATTTTACTTCGAATATATCGGCTACCTGTTTCAAAATCCTTGTTCAACGAAAAAGCACATCCCAAAAAAAATTAATCAATTAAGTCAAACGTCAAATTTAGTTTAAGCACCCTTCATATATACTTACTAATAGATCTCTTAAGAATAACTGTTTTTTCACTAGGTAAGCCTGTGCTATGTATTTGCGTGTGTGTATGTGTCTGCACATGTTCGCTCATTTAAACGAAATAACGGTGATTTAATGACCCCTCCTGACGATTCTCTAGATAAGCGTTCATCATGCCTCTGTGTGTATACGCGCTTGTTTAGGACGGAGAAGTAATCGGTTACTGCACGTGTACACTCATCCAAATGAAATTTCACGATTCATTAAAGAGGCGAACGCCACGCCTGTATCCGTGGGGGTTTTTAAGACTAAAAGGTAATCCGTTACGTATAATTTACTGCAGGAGTATCAATCATCCCAGTGAAACTAAAGTTATAAACGTCAATTCCTCTTTGCACAGGCCAGGCCTATTTTTGACACATTCCTAAATGAAGTATTTACGAGTGGCATCCGTGTAAGGAAGGAGCAAGATACTGTGAATACTGGGTCGCAAAATTTTCACCGTAAATAAAGAACATAAAGATTACGTTGATTGATGATTTATAAAATCAAAAATTTGAACTGATTTTGGAATTAAATAAAATAAGATATATGTTCCTTTAATTTTTGCACGCGGGTGAGTTGAAATATATAGGGGATTTTACTGATAGTGCACGTAATAGAAAGATAAAAAGTTCGAGATCAAACATGACAGAAAGTTAGTGAATTTGGGCATTTATAGAAAGATCACAATTAAGACTAATCTTACCGTAACTAATCGAGTAGGAAATCCTCCTAAAACTCAACTTAATTATAATCTGCTAGAAATGCTTAATCATGGTTTGAGTACAACTATCAAAATTGAGTAATCACCAAAGAATGAGAAAACTACTGATGCTGTTAAAACAGACAAACATAATGGTAAGTTTGAATTAACCATAGTCACAACTGTGTAAACGCACAAAGGAGAAAAATATAAACCAAATTAAATAAAAAGTCTAAGAAAAGAATTACTTGCAAGCCATATTATGTTTGAACGCAGACAAATGTGGAGCGACGATTCTGATCAGTCAATCTGTTTATCGATATATGATTTATGAACAAAAGATATTGCAGATAAGTTACAAGGAGAAGTTAAATTATTGATCAATAATATGTTTGCTAAGTGTGAATTAGATCAAACGCATGGTAATACTCATACAGAGAGACACAGTTGTGCCGAGAGTGTAAAGGCTGCTAAAACACGTAACACCTTGAGAATTATTGCTAATGTACAACACTCCGATACATATAAAGTTTTTTGGTGTCATAGAATAAGGATATATTCGTACTTTTTAGACCATACATTGATGGCCTCATACAATTTTGGTTGAGATTGTCGATAAATATGATTTAATTAAAAATAATAGATTTGTGGGTTTAGATGTGGTGTCAATTTATACAAACATACCAGTACCCAAAGTGATGTGCTATTGTCAGCGTCTCATGGTTTAACATGCAGTAGTATTAGACGGAAGTAAAATGACGATGAGATATTTTATGGAGATGCTGATCAACTGTATGTCTTCTATGTATTTTATGTTTATAAATGAATTTTATAAGCAAATTAGAAGTGTTCCTATGGGACAACCACCGTCGGTTCCAATAGAAAATAACATTATTCATTAAATTGAAAAAAACTTATATATGACAGCCGTAAATCAAAATCTATACATACGATTCTTGGGTGACGTTAGGTATTTCGAATCATGGGGAGGATGAATCAAGTGAGCGGACTTAAATTTACTATTGAAAATGAATTGCGGCGAATTATCATTTCTGGATGTCAAATTAATTAGAAATATAATACAATTAGAATAAGATCTTTATAGGAAGTATACTTATTTATGTATTCTTCTTAATCTCAAGTGAAACCATCCGTATAGAATGGAAATCGATGTCAATTAGAAGCTTAAGACTATCAGATACAAAACATAGGGGGATTGTATTGGGTGGATTGCGAGAAATATTCAGTGCGAAAGAGTAACCTCTAAAGTAAGATGAAGCAACTATGATGAGTTTCAAATAAATATATTCATAATTAGAAATACATGAAGTAAGATAAAACAAACGGGAATCGGAGGTCATCGTAATATCTTACTCTAAACTAAGAAGAATATAAGAACGGTAGCACTGAAATACAATAGACGTACTATTTTAAACCAGACCCTTACCCTAGGCACTAAACATCCAAACCAAAAGAAGATTAAACCATTAGACACATCAGGAGTGTATCTAACTCTAACCCTTACCTCGTTTATGCAAGTGAAACCAATTAGTGTAGGAATAAGAGATCATTGAACAGCATGCAAATATGGATATGTTATTAGATCAGTTCTTGCACGTAATACTGTTGAGACAGACACCGTTAATTGGAATGATTGCATGCGCATTTCAATTTGTGGTCGTAGTTGATCGAGAAGATGGATTTGAGAATCCTTAGAAATTAGGTCGAGAATTTACGTAATAAATGAAACAATTGTAGAAAAATCACAAGGTTCAATTTGGAATGCAGCATTAAATAATGGTAGGAAGCGAAGATGTCACGAATCATAATCCGAAACTCGCGTTCGTGTATTTAGTGAATCGCCAAATGTTGCTAAATCAGTTTAATTTTACTTGGATGAGTTTACACGTGTAGCAACTGATTACTTCTCAATCTGGAACAAGCGAGAGCACATATACACATGCATAGCGTACGCTTATCTAGTGAATCATTTGTAGGTGCTATTAGATCACTAATTTAATTTCGATTAATGTAAACATGCAGACACATACACACACATACAGCACACACAACACGCTTACCTAATGAAAATACAGATGTGCTTAGTAGATCTATCTATAAGTATGAATGAAACAGTTTAAAATAAATTTATCACTTGACTTAATGATTGCCCGATTGTTTGTGGGATATGATTTCCATTAAAAATGGCTTCCGAAACCGGATGCCGGAACGTTCGGGGTAAAATTGAAGACAGTGGATACTACTAATACTACTACAACTACCACTGTTATTGCTGCAGCTGCTTCTGCTACTACTATTACTACTACTATTATTATTCTTCGCTTCTTATGCTGCTGTGCAGCCGTGGTTTTTGGATGTATTCCCCTACTGTTTGTGGTTATGATGACTTAGTTTTCTAGTTTCACTTGCATTTCTTCGACCATTAATTAATTAAGGGTCGCATTTTGTCTATTGACCATCGGGATCTCAGATGGTATTCAACACAATAAAGGTTGGAATAAATTTTAAAATTTTATGATGAGACATTAGGTTTTCCAGTGCCCCTAATTTTGCTAATTGTTGATTAGAAAACTAGGTTTGGAGCCAATCCATTCATACTTTGTCTGTTAGAGTAATTGGGTAACCTCATATATTTAATGGGTATTATTTATTTTTATTAGTTACAATATTGTTTTAGAAGTTTTGATTGTGTATTTTGAAATCATTTAATATACTATATTGTTACTTAAATAAGTTTTCACTATTGGGTCAACTTTTTTTCCGTAAAATTATTTTTTATAGATTGTATTTGGACACTGGCTTGTTGATGGTTATCCTCCCGTAGTGTTGTTTGACATCGGTTCATCAGCCTGGCGTATTGATTTATGGAAGAAGGAACTGTGGGACAACGCTAATATTGGTATCCCTGTGCATGACAGTGAGTGCAATGATGCCGTCATTTTTGGTGGTCTGGTTTCATGGTTTTTGGGAGAAGTAAGTCAAATTAAATTTTAAATGCAATAATAAAACATCGAAGAAATTTTCAAGATAAATCAATCGTATTTAAATTCCCTGAAAAGTATTAATCGTTTATGTATGTTTATTTATTAAAATGTTACCAAGATAGAATGTATTACGCTAAACGTTATTCACAATCGTATGAGTTACTGATTATATATTTCCCTCTTAGCCTTCATTCGAAAATCCGTGGGTGCTACTGGGCCCTTATAAAATTAGTACTCAGTCATTTTTCCTTGTCTAAATTTGTTGCACCTGTTTGATTTCCATTCTTCTTCTCCCCCTTAGACATCCGCGAATGCTAGACTAGAATTATTTCAGAAATTCATCAGTATTTTAAATTTTGGCAGTATTTAAGAATGGAGAATTAAAGGAAAATATATTATTTGCAGTTTGTCGAAGGTATTGCTATGTATTTCGACCTTTTCTGAACAGAAAGAAATACGTATCTGCTCTCAATGCTTACCAGAAAAAAGAGCATTGAATTGTCAGTATGTTTTTCTTCGAATATTTAATAGATGAAATAAATAAATTATTCATTTCGGCATAGTACAATTTGATTCTATAATAAAAATGTAATAGGTGTATTTTGAATATTTTGCTGAATTTTTGTTTATTATGATAGACGGTACCATTAATTTCCGGTCTGTCAACTGACTGGAACTAGTTATTCTGTTCGTTAATTTTAACCAGAAACTGGCCGAATCTAATTGAATAAAGCCATTAACTCGCTTCAAATGAAACCTCTAGTTCGATTTATCTATGCAGAACCACAATGTGACGGAATGAATAAAAACACGTCAGATGCCATCAGATAATTTCTAATTTTGAAGAAAGGCTTGGCCGCCGGCGTCCGAGAATAAATCAATAGTCAGAATACTTTGAATACAAAAAATCCCCACTAGAAATAAGAGAATTGAGCAATAATTTCTCTATACTGCATTGATTACAGCGCGCGGTAAAAAGAGTCTCATCGTTTGCTTCGTACAAGGTTTATAAGTCAAATCATTCTTCTGCTAGTGGTGGTAAAAATACATTAAATCAAATTTGCGAGCATGATGTAAACACCGATCCCATTTTATTTAACCAGTCGTCGGAGAACATAGTAAAACTACCACCAGTCACACGCAGTGGCGCGTTTCGAACTTCCATGATCATCATCAGAGTACGAAGACAAACTGACTATCGGGGATCAAACCGCATTGAATATATATCGAAATCAAAGTTAGATATGGGGCTCTCACTTCTAGCAGTCTCGCAATCATTGAACTTGACTGTAAATGTCGGCTGCACAATTTGTATGCAGTCATGCACATTAAGATCAAAATTAGAAACGCATCAGTGCGTGCGACTAGCGGTAGTTTTTACAGTTATATACTAACTAATGTAAATTGGTTAGTCCATTTTTCCTTTAGGTGGAGCTCAAATGGAATCCATTTTGACCCAAAGTTCCAACTAACCATCCCAAATCTGTCATTACTGAACAGACACCACACTGCATGGGGAAGTGGTATTGAAATGAACATTTATATAATTTAACGAACATTGGTTTCGCGGGCAGTGATAACAATTATTATAATCAAGGTTTCGATCTTGATATAAACACCTGACCCATTAATTACTTACATATCTCAGTATAAACTAAGAATTTTATAGTGTAGAAAATGTACCTCATCCAGTAGACGGGTTTCGTCCTTATTGGGAACTCATCACGTACTGCCCAGAATTTGCCGCTGACCGGGCTCGAACCTGAGCACGTCTGCTTCGCAATCTGGTTCTGTAATTACTGAGCCACCTTTCCGCACTCTGCACCGAATTTACAGTTACATACTAAATAATTTTTATTGCTTAGCTTCTCCTTTTATGTGGGGCCTATATTGCGTTCCTTTAGACATAAAGTTCCAACTAAACATCCACAATATGTCATTATAGAACAGACACCACGTTACATGGAGAAGTAGTATTGAAATGAATATTTATATAATTAATCGAACATTGTTTGCGTAGGTGGTGATAATAGTTACTATAATCAATGTTGAGATATTGATATAAGCACCTGACCCAATGATTACTTACATATGTCAGTATAAACTAAGAATTGTAAAGTGTAGAAAAGGCAATTCATCCGTTACAATTTAACAATAATTGTTTGCGCGCGTGGTGGTAAAAATTCTTTAAATCAAGTTTGCGAGCTTGAAGTAAACACCAATCCCATTGTATTTAACCAGTCGTCGAACAACATAACAAAACTACGCCAGCCGCAACGCACTGACGCGTTTCGACCTTCCTTGGTCATCATCAGAGTACGACGGCAAACTGACTATCGAGGATCAAACCGCATTGAATATATATGGAAATCAAATTTAGATATGCGGCTCTCACCTCTAGCAGTCTCGCATACATTGAACTTGACTGGAAATGTCGGCTGCACAATTTCTATGCAGTCACGAACATAAACTGTTTGTAGCTTTCGCCACATATACATATATAGGCAATACAATTTAACAATAATTGATTGCGCGGGTGGTGGTAACAATTCTTTAAATCAAGTTTGCGAGCTTGAAGTAAACACCAATCCCATTGTATTTAACCAGTCGTCGAACAACATAACAAAACTACCGCCAGCCGCAACGCACTGACGCGTTTCGACCTTCCATGATCATCATCAGAGTACGACGGCAAACTGACTATCGAGGATCAAACCGCATTGAATATATATGGAAATCAAATTTAGATATGCGGCTTTTACCTCTAGCAGTCTCGCATACATTGAACTTGACTGGAAATGTCGGCTGCACAATTTCTATGCAGTCACGAACATAAACTGTTTGTATGTATATGTGGCGAAAGCTACAAACAATTTATGTTCGTGACTGCATAGAAATTGTGCAGTCGACATTTCCAGTCAAGTTCAATGTATGCGAGACTGCTAGTGGTAAGAGCCGCATATCTAAATTTGATTTCCATATATATTAAATGCGGTTTGATCCTCGATAGTCAGTTTGCCGTCGTACTCTGATGATCAAGGAAGGTCGAAACGCGTCAGTGCGTTGCGGCTGGCGGTAATTTTTTTATGTTGTTCGACGACTGGTTAAATAGAATGAGATTGGTGTTTACTTCAAGTTCGCAAACTTGATTTAAAGAATTCATCCATTACACAGGTTTCGTTCTCATCACGTACTGGCCAGAATTTGCCGCGGACAGAGCTCAAACCTGGGCAGGTCTGCTTCGGAATCTGGTACTCTAACCAATGAGCAATCTGGTTCTGTAACTACTGAGCCACCCTTGCGCACTCTGCATCGAATTTCCAGTTACATACTAAATAATTTTTATTGCTTAGCTTCCCCTTTTATGTGGGGCCTATATTGCGTTCCTTTAGACATAAAGTTCCAACTAACCATCCACAATCTGTCATTATAGAACAGACACCACGTTACATGGAGAAGTAGTATTGAAATGAATATTTATATAATTAATCGAACATTGTTTGCGTAGGTGGTGATAATAGTTACTATAATCAATGTTGAGATATTGATATAAGCACCTGACCCAATGATTACTTACATATGTCAGTATAAACTAAGAATTGTAAAGTGTAGAAAAGGCAATTCATCCATTACAATTTAACAATAATTGTTTGCGCGCGTGGTGGTAAAAATTCTTTAAATCAAGTTTGCGAGCTTGAAGTAAACACCAATCCCATTGTATTTAACCAGTCGTCGAACAACATAACCAGCCGCAACGCACTGACGCGTTTCGACCTTCCTTGATCATCATCAGAGTACGACGGTAAACTGACTATCGAGGATCAAACCACATTGAATATATATGGAAATCAAATTGAGATATGCGGCTCTTACCTCTAGCAGTCTCGCATACATTGAACTTGACTGGAAATGTCGGCTGCACAATTTCTATGCAGTCACGAACATAAACTGTTTGTAGCTTTCGCCACAAATACATATATAGGCAATACAATTTAACAATAATTGATTGCGCGGGTGGTGGAACATACTTAAATCAAGTTTGCGAGCTTGAAGTAAACACCAATCCAATTGTATTTAACCAGTCGTCGAACGACATATTGAAACTACAGCCGCAACGGCACTGACGCGTTTCGACCTTCCTTGATCATCATCAGATACGACGGCAAACTAACTATCGAGGATCAAACCGCATTGAATATATATGGAAATCAAATTTAGATATGCGGCTTTTACCTCTAGCAGTCTCGCATACATTGAACTTGACTGGAAATGTCGGCTGCACAATTTCTATGCGGTCACGAACATAAACTGTTTGTATGTATATGTGGCGAAAGCTGCAAACAGTTAATGTTCGTGACTGCATAGAAATTGTGCAGTCGATATTTCCAGTCAAGTTCAATGTATGCGAGACTGCTAGAGGTGAGAGCCGCATATCTAAATTTGATTTCCATATATATTTAATGCGGTTTGATTCTCGATAGTCAGTTTGCCGTCGTACTCTGATGATCAAGGAAGGTCGAAACGCGTCAGTGCGTTGCGGCTGGCGGTAGATTTTTTATGTTGTCCGACGACTGGTTAAATAGAATGAGATTGGTGTTTACTTCAAGTTCGCAAACTTGATTTAAAGAATTCGTCCTCATCACGTACTGGCCAGAATTTGCCGCGGACCGAGCTCAAACCTGAGCAGGTCTGCTTCGGAATCTGGTACTCGAACCAATGAGCCACCCTTCTTCACGCCACACTACACGCAATTTCCAGTTGTATACTAACTATTGTAACCTGGTTAGTCTATTTTTTCTTTAGGTGGTGCTCATATCGCATCCATTTGGACCCAAAGTTCTTACTAACCATCCCAAATCTGTCATTACTAAACAGACATTTGTAAGTAATTAATGTGTCGGGTGCTTATTTCAAGATGGCAACCTTGATTATTATAATTGTTATCACCGCCCGCGCAGCCAAGTCTGTTTAATTATATAAATGTTCATTTCAATACCATTTCCCCATGTAGAGTGGTGTCTGATCAGGAATGAAAAATTTGGTATGGTTAGTTTGAACTTTTGGTCGAAATGGATGCCATATGAGCTCTACCTAAAGGAAAAATAGACTAACCAAGTTACATTAGTTAGTATATAACTGAAAATTGTGTGCAGTGTAGTGTTTGTAAGGGTGGCATAATGGTTAGAGCACCAAATTCCAAAGCAGACGTGCCCAGGTTGGAACCCTGTTCGCGGCAAATTCTGGAAAATACATGATGAGTTCACAATTCGACCGAAACCGCTCTTTTATATGAATTGCTTTTTCTACACTACACAATTCTTAGTTTATAATGAAATATGTAAGTAATTAATGAGTCAGGTGCTTATATCAAGTACGCAACATTGATTATAATAATTGTTATCACCGCCCGCACAACCGATGTTCGTTTAATTATATAAATGTTCATTTCAGTACCACTTCCTCATGTAGTGTGGTGTCTGTTCAGTTATGACAGATTTGGGATGGTTAGTTGGAAATTTGGATCTAAATGGATACCATATGAGCTCCACATAAAGCACAAATGGACTATGGTAGTTACATTCGTTAGTATATAACTGAGAATTGTGTAGTGTGGTGTGCGGCACAGTTGCTTAGTGATTAGAACGCCAGATTCCAAAGCAGACGTGCCCAGATTCGAGCCCTGTCCGCGGCAAATTCTGGCCAGCACATGATGAGTTTCCAATAAGGACGAAACTGATCTACTGGATGAACTGCTTTTTCTAAACTATATGCTTCTTAGTTTATACTGACATGCGTAAGTAATAAATTGGTCAGGTTCTTATATCAAGATGGCAACCTTGATTATAATAATTGCTTTAAATAAATTTTATATATATATATATACTTGCCATTATCAACTAAGCATCATATAATGTGGAAAAGGCAATTTGTCCAGTAGATCGTTTTCGTCCTTGTTGGGAACTCTTTGCGTACTGCCAGAATTTGCCGCGGACATGGATTGAACTTGAGCACGTCTGGTTCGGATTCTATTGCTCTAACCGCTGAATTATTCTGCTGCAAACTGCACGCAATTTTCGGTTATACACTAACTGGTTTTTGGTTATTCCTTCTTTTAATTGGAGCCTATTGAGCATCTCTTTAGAACTCCATTCGATACTCTTTATAAAATTGGTATTGCAACGAAATTTCTAAATGTTTAAAGTTCTCTCTAAAATGAATTATCGCACAATTCTATTACTGGTAGTGGTGTCTGCGCATTGTGCTCATTTTGAAAAAAAATGTAATAGATGCTATATTGAAATATAAACTTCCTTGTTCAGAATACTAAAGTTCTCTCAGGCAGAAGATTATTCTGTCTTGACAATACAGGCGATGTTTTATTTTTCTAAAACAGATTCGTATTTTGATATTGAATTCGCACCATCTAAATGTAGGGTACTCCTACGGGATCACCAATCACTCATTTCAGCTCTGCGGCTTTAACGTAGAGGTCTGGATGTAGTTGACAGGTTTATATAACTTTATATATATATATATATATATATATATATATATATATATATCGATAATGCAGGCGAAATGATTGATTTATTGAATATGAGAGACGCGTAAGCTAGATTAACCGGCTCCAACCTTCACCGCTTGTTGAGAAACGCGAGCACTATTATTTCTTTTGGTTCTGAGTACGCTGTGTTTAGCATAAATGTTATAAAATGTCTATATGACGAATTTAATCTGCTTAATATGTTCGAAAATAAAAATGTGAACGGTTTTAATAAGGTGAAGAATTTCCGCCGACTAAAATTTATTATTTTTTTACGTGATGTGGCAGAACTGACGGGTTATAGTGAACGGATGCTGAGGAAATTATTCTTTATGTTTGTCATAGTTTTGTATACCAGCAGTCCTTTCATTATAATTTCAGTTTCGAAAGCAACTGGATGAGATGCCGGATGCAATACCAGACGTGCCGGTTATTGCTCATTTCCATGAGTGGCTTGCTGGTGTCGGACTTATATTTGCCAGAATGCGGCATATGAATATCAGCACTGTTTTTACAACGCACGCTACACTACTCGGCAGATACTTATGCGCTTCTTCTGTTGATTTGTACAATAATATGGAAAGGTTTGATGTCGATAAGGTAATTTTATGATTTTCAATCACGCTTATACAGCACATTTTGATATTTTTGTTAAGGTTTAATCTAAGACAGCTAACTATATACTGATCTTTTGCGCCTAAACTGTATGTATATTAAACTTTCAATTGTATATTTTTTAAATTTATTGGTAGTTTCTATCTTCAATTAGTTTGTCGTACACTGAATTGGCGAGCATATGCCTCATAATGTATTTGTCCTGTTACTGCGTGGTTTGTGGAAACAATAGAAATCAAGTGTTCGGCTTTCTGGCGATTACGTAATGATGCTCACAAGTTAAACTGTATCATTGGAGTTCAATACGCTTCAGATGGTATTGCGTTTTTACCTTCTTGAGCTATCATTGAATTCTAAATAATTAAGTTAAGGTACCAAGTGTGCTATTTGGAATATATATATATATATAAGGGATGGCCCAATCATTTCCGTACATCACCGCCAGCTTAGGCTCAATACCAGAATATGTTTTTTCTGTTTGCATAAATCAAGGTAGCAGTCTGTTTTTTACATACTCATTTCTGTTAAGGCATTTTATGATTGTCTTATAAGTCAATGATATATCGTGTAATTGCGAATATGTTTCACCATTTTATTTGAAACAGGTATTTATTTTGCTATTTTATTTCATTCTGGTGATTAACCGTTTGGTCTTTTGGCCTACGTAAGTTGATTGACATCGTATTTAGGTATGTTGATATATAATTTTTGAGGATTACACTAACTGCTGTCTCCTTTATTGATGGTAAAGGCAAATGCGCTATCTTAGACAACATTTGTAGTTTAGCTGCATTAAATGTGCGTGCTAATGCCGCTTTTACTTTCTTCTCTGTTGTGCGAGATATAGTGTCCTCCCAAGTGGGTTGTTTAAGAAAATTTTATTTTATGGCCATAAAAACGTCAGTTGATTTTGACCACCCGTATTAGCAATTGAGGCAATAATTTTGTTTAGAATAGCTGTTGAGCATAAGATAGTTTTCTATGTAACAATCTCTGCCCGTTTAAATTTTCTGATTGTTTTGCATTTCAATATATATGACCAGCCTTGTCGAGTTTAAAAGACGGACATAAGTTCAAACCAGTTATTCCTTTTACGGAAGGCTGTTCGCTGGATGTTCACATTGTCTGTCGCATCATCGTACTGTTTTAACATAATAGCAGATAATCCTACGCAGAATATGCGCCGGACATAAAATGCATTGTGATATTGCGACGAATGTATTGAGGACGAACTCAATGTATATAATAATTATGACCAAATGAAATGCTTGAACACGGTAGCAATCGAGATATTGACTCAATGAATATTCGTACACTATATAAGTCATGATCAGTACGTCAAAATGAACACAGATTAGCAAAAAATGGTGCCTTAATATCGTACCAGAAATATTATGGTTAAAATATTATTGTGTTGAATAACAAATAATGGATTACAAATAAATTGTCTGAGATAGTAGTAGGAGTTAACGCTTAATAAAAATATGTTCGCGTCACACTCTTTCCACCTAGAGGACGAATATTTATGTATTTCATTCTTTTTCGACTCAAACTTGCTTCAAACAATTGCCATGATTTGATTTTAAAACTCTTAGTGATCTGAACGCTTATTAAAGGTCTTCTTCATTCCTTATACTGCTTATTCTTTCTTTAAATAATTTTCAAAATGTCCTTGTCTAACAATCACTTATTTTATTTAATATATTAATAAAACTTCTTAATTTATTGAATAGGATTTTTGTGTTTTTCACCACAACCTACCTATTGAGATGATTATAGTAAACAGAATTTCAAAAATTCAGAATAAACAATTTGTCTGACGCGTGCAAAGGGTAAATTAATGTCTATTGAGTGCAGTTTCGGTTAAGTGTATCCGCATGTGTATTTATTATATTTAACTGAATATGTTTAGTTATGTATGCAAATACGCATACATATGTGTGACGTGCGCCTATTTAATGATATGACAAGAACTGTTATTAAACAAGCCTATCCTGAGTACAACCTGAGTGGTTTGAATTGAAATTTACCACGTGATTGGATGATTCTGGTTTCTAATTTTATCACATACAATGGCATGTAGTTATGACTAGTGTTTCTGATTTATTAGTTTCCACTCACCCGAACATGTGAGGGCAATCTCAGTTACATCATTTCATACAGAATGTATAAATAAAATAGTCTAACACATTCAAATGTTAATTTCTCATTCAGCTACTCTAGTCTCACTTAGACGAACATAACAGTTACGTAAATGCACACACACACATTCGTGACACGCAACTATCTAGTGAAAAGTCTGTTTGAATTATAAATGAAATGACCATAGGAATTATCGCGCTTGCTTAATTAGTTTGTTTGTAAAACTGGTGAGGATGGACTAACTGAAAAAGGCAGCCGAAATATCTTGCACAAAGAAAACAACTGGAATCAATACAGCGTTAGTCAAAACGCAGATCTGGTAATAATTTCCATGGTTCTTCTATTTATAAAAGTATCAATATTAATTTGAGTGAGCGATAGTGAACATGCACAATAATAAAACGGATCGAAGCAACTTCACAGTTGCTGTTATTAAATTCTATATCGGAATCTACAATAATGTCCTTACATCGGGCGGGGATACATATATGTACATTCATTTGCAGATAACTCAGAAAAATATGGGAAAGAAACGGTTCTTGTATCTGATTAAATTATTTTCTGTGCATATGAAAAGGATACTACGAATTTTATTTAAGTGCGCATTCCAAAATAATATTTATATATCTTTTATAGGGCTTACGAATAAAGTAATTAACTAAGGTTTCGCTCGTGCAACTTCTGTATACTAATAAACGAGTTCTTGGGTCAAATAACTCTAAGAATATGGCTTGTGTTCTAGACCATTTGGTGATATGTAAAGTTAACTGGCGCTATCTGTTTATATGATGGCGCGAAATTCTCTCTTAAACTAAATTGTCAACGTTGACAGTCAATTTCCACCTTTCGATGGAATCCGTGCAATGTTATGGCTTGTAAAAGCAGTCATTGGCTGAATCGTCTGTCGCAGTAAAATTAAATGGTTCTTGCTGGGAATCGTATTCTCTTGCTGCCTGGATGAGCTGCCGATATGGCTAAAATAAATACTTGAAATATAAAACAAAAAAATTACTCAGGCAATACAAAGTAACATTATTGTAAAAAATTCAGATTAAATTTTAATAAACGTTTTTCGGTAATATCAAACGTATTTGCATTTTTTCTCCATTAGCAGACTAATGAAGATTAACAATTGCCGTCGTTTTCTCAGTAATGTCTTACCAATCACAGACTAAAAACTTGTGAAAAAGTTGGGTATGGAAGGACAAGAAAAATTTTCTAATATCAGTGGCAATTGTATTGCGCTAGATCTGTTTTTCACTTACAAAGTGGAGTAACAGATGTCTAGCCTAGCCGACCTATTTGTGAACTGACGTTGACTGAAATCCAATGTGTGTGCTGATTGTATAGCCTCGTAATACTATTGGTCATTTATTAATTGTTGATGCGAAAAAAGAGTACTCCTTTGTTATCTCGTTTCTAAATAGAGCGTAGACACTAAAAACGTTATATTGTAGAATTTTTGCTGTAGAAGCCTTAGTAGTTCAAACTTATTTGTCCTGTATTTGTGGTTTTTAATGACAATGAACAATTCAAACTTGTTGACTATTAAGTAATCTAATTCATCTGAAACTAAAATTTTGTTGATGGTCAGTACATTAGTTTTATCCATTAAAACAATGTGTGCGAGACTACTAGAGGTTTGAGATACATATCTGATTTGGCTTTCCTTATACGTGCATTGCGCTTTGATCCTTTTTGATAAGTTTGTCTTTCTGCTCGGATGATGATCATGGGAAGTCGGAACGTCATCATCATCATCATCATCATCATGTCCAGCCACACAAAAGTCAAGTGACTAATGTTTCACTGCCATATAACCATAAGAAGTGAAAAAAAGTATATAAGTGAATTTAGATAAATTATTATTGAGATTTACGAGAGAGAGAGAGACGTCATAAACAAACCAAACCCCGCAGCTAACTTTTCCCTTCCAAGAAAAGAAAGTTACGAAGATGATTCTACTAGACATCTGCAACAAGATCGCCACTGAGCTCGATTAGATGCCATATCGCTAAGGGTTTCTAACCAAGAACTGTAATGCGCACGAGGACCCCATCCCGGCAGACGAGTGGGTCCTATACTACCCAATTTGGATGTAAGTGACTTTAATTGTTTCTGCCATGTCAAAATCTGCCCACCTTGTTTCTTACGCCAATTTGGTGCTGGATGAGAGAACAGAGCTCTATTGGGCAATCGAAATGAGGGCATACGCAAAACGTGACCGAGCCAACGAAGTTGATGGAGCCTTATTTGTTTTTCTAACGACGAGCACTTATTGTCACATCCAAAAATACGTCTACGGATGTCAACGTTAGTTATTCGTTGTTGGTAACCAACATGTGCTATACTTCTCAAACAACGATGATCGAATGCCTGTAAGCGTCTCAGATCATCAATTCTAAGAGGCCAAGTTTCACTAGCGTATAGTAACACTGCGCGTACAGATGCATTGTAAACACGCCCTTTAAGGCAAAGTGAAATATTGGCGTTTCTCCATAAATGAAGAAGGTTCGAGAAAGCTACTCTAGCTTTCGCGTTCCGTATTCTCACCTCGTCGGACATATTGCCTACGTTATTGATAGAGCTCCCAAGATATGTAAACTTGTCGACTATGTCAAGATCTTCATTCTGCAGTCGCAACGTTGTAGTGAGTGGTGGGTGATCTTGTAACAGTATCTTACATTTGGAGGTTGCGAATTTCATACCGAAAGACGGAACAACGTCTGCTAATCTATTTAATGTTGTCTGGGCAGCATGCTGATTGTCGAATAATAGTACTATATCGTCCGCATAGTCAAGGTCGTCCAGTTTATCTCCCGGGGGAACTTCAACTCCAGCGTCCTGAATGTGTGGGAGAGTGTTGTTCATAATAGCATCGATTACAAAATTAAACAAAAATGGGGAAAGTGAACAACCTTGACGAACACCACTGCTGGTTGTAAAGTTATGCGTTAATTCGTTGTAGACTTTAACGTGACCAGAAGTATTTGTGTAGGGAGCTCGTATAATATTAACAAAATTTGTGGGCACACCGCTTTTCGACAAGATATGGAATAAAACATTGCGATCCACCGAATCAAATGCACCCTTTAAGTCTAGAAAGACGACTATTGTGGGACGGTGATATAAATGTCTCTGTTGGAGAACTTGCCTTAATGTAAAAATATTATCTATACAACCTCGCCCTGCGCGGAATCCGGCCTGTTCTTCTCTTGTATGTGAGTCGCGTGAAGCGCTAAGACGACGTAGGATAATCGAAGCAAATAACCTTGATATGACCGGAGTCAAACTTATACCACGATGGTTATCGCACGAATTACGATTGCCTTTTTTGAAGATGGGAATGATGTTCGACTCATTCCAGTCAAGTGGTACGGTTTCCTCATTCCATATAGTATGAAAATGTTTGGTCAACGCTCCTGAAATTATATCGCCACCATCCTTAAACAATCCCGGAAGTTAATCATTGGGGCCCACCTGTCAAGAATACTTATTTTATCGGTTATTAGTTCGTTGTTACTATCATTTATAGTTTCGCTAACTTTTAACTTTCTCGGACATGTTGCGTGGTTAAGTTGGAACAAACAGCGACTATTACCTGACGCGAAAGCTACTTCCATTTCTTCAGCCTTTCTGTTCCAAAAGTTTTCGAGATCGCCTTTTAGACTGCGCTTAAGTTGGCGTCTTATATTGCGACGGGTATTATTATGAGTCGAGCCAGGTGGAATTTGGCGCCTTATTTCGAGTATCTCCATAGATTTTACAGAGAGCCAGTGATTATTTCTACGGGAGCCTGCTATGCCACATACAGTAGTACCTGCATTGTGCATAGTGGAACTTATCTTGGACCAAATTATATTCGGATTTTCGCTATTCAGACCAGTTAGATTAGCCTTTAGAATATTTTCATAGTTTTGTCGGAAGGACGGTTGTTCGAGTTTGCCTACATCAATTTGGGGATTATTCTTAATTATTTTCCCGGAAAATTTTAGAGCAAATCTACAACGGATAAGTGCATGGTCCGAGTCGACATAAGTGTTCCAAAAAGAGCGACAATCCTGGATGCAACCACGCCATCTATAACTAATTGCTACATGATCTATTTGAGTCCACCGTTGTCCGGGTGCTGGAGGACGCCATGTAGCACAACGTTTAACACTACGTCTGAAATTTGTACTACTTAAATATAGTCTATGTTCAGCGCAGCTATCAAAAAGCCGTTCATCATTATCGTTGCGAGTCGAGCTTAGAGTGTATCTTCCACCTAAATGAAATTCTGTGTTGCTTAAGCGACCAACTTGAGCATTCATGTCACCCATAACCAGGACTATATCCGAACTTCGTGCTTTACTTAGTAAGGAGCTTAATTCGGAGTAAAAAGCGTCCTTGCTTTCTTCTGTGCTGCAATCGGTAGGAGCATATGCAGATACAACGAAGAGGCAACGGTGATAACGGGTTTTTGCTTTGATTTTAGTAGATGTATTTAAACGTGCCGCACACAATCGACTATTTAAAGGGATCCATTCAATTAAGTAAGCTTCAGCTCGCGCGATAAGGGCAGTACCAACGCCCCATTTACCGGCTTGAGAGGACTCTGTGGAACCAGATGTTCGAAGCCAATAACGCGTAGATAGGGATGGTGCAACTAGTTCTGTAATACACGTAGGATCCTGTATTCTGGTTTCAGATACGCAACATATGTCGATTTCTATTCTATCCAACGTACGAGCAAGAGATTCTTGCTGTCCAAGTTGTTTTAATGTCCGCACATTAAATGCGCCCACGTTAAAACCTAACTTAGGTTTAATGAATGATCGTCTACTAGAACTATTTTCGATATTTGGCAACCTGGTATTGGGCTCAGTGTTATGATCTAAACCAACCATATTTATAGTATCTAAAAGAGTGTTATTGTTAGATTGAGAAGAGGAAGGGGAAGGAAAGGAGGCAGAATCGGAGATAGAGTTGGAGTTGCCTGCAGTAGCCTGTTTTCGCTTATCCACCCTGCACGGCTCAACAGATAAGGCGACCCTTTTTATACTGCGCGACGACCGATGCAGTATGTAATTATTGTAAGTTTTACTTGTCATGGTTATATGTGGACTGTAAAAGAACACTAGGTCGCCCATTCCCAGTGATGGTTTTTATTCTGAGTTTTCCTTCTCCTAGATAGTCTGCCAACCAAGGCTGATCAGCACTATCTGCCCAGATGCCAGTGGCCAGAGTTTCCTTCAGCTGCCGAAACTTGCCCTTCACGTCTGGAACGCTTGCTCTCATTCCGTCACTACACATTTAACAAAAAGTTAAATTGCAGTTAGACGAAACTCGAGGCTTCACATGAAACGGGATGATGGCTGTCCCTTTATGGCCCGTCAAGGTTCATGCTACCAATCCCGGGTCGACTAGCTTGAGCCCGCCGGTCGTCAAGCCGGAATTTCTATGGCTACGGGTCGGAACGTACCAGTACGTGTAACTAAAATTAGTCTAGCTATACACAACCGGTTAAATGCAGTAGAATTGGTAGTTATCTCAAACTTGCTAATTTACGCTTTTGTTGAATTATATATAACTAAACTGTGTTTCATTCATATTGTAATAATTTTTTATGCAAAACACAATGCAGGAAGCGGGTGATCGGAACATTTACCACCGATATTGTATCGAACGAGCATCTTCCCATTGTGCTCATATATTCACGACAGTTAGTAAAATCACCGGTATGGAAGCCAAATACCTTTTAAGGCGAGAACCCGATGTTATTACGCCAAACGGTCTCAACGTTGTTAAGTTTGCCGCCGTTCATGAATTTCAAAATAAACATGCTCTATCGAAAGAGAAGTTGCATAATTTTATTCAAGGCCATTTCTATGGGTAAGTATATCATCTGATCTTTGACATCAAATATACTTTTTTTTAATAAAATTAAACTGTATTGAGGTTTACGAGTTGAGATGGAAAAGAAAATATCACATTAGATGGTTAAATTTAATATTAAAATCTTTTTTTAATTGAATATATTCGATATCTTTTTGCATTAATTATATTAGTTCGGAACTTTCAAATACTTCATTACAGTTAAATGTGTTAACTTAGTTTAATAGTCATGCGAAACGTTTTGTGAGCCTGGGCTCACCGCTTTTCGAACTTTTTTCTAAATTTCCCAGCATTAAAGAGATAAATTTAGTTAGGATGTGTCAAGTGGTCTCTTCTATAGCTGTAAAATTAGTCGTGTTAGCGGACATGAGCATCAAGTAAAATAAAGGAAAATACGATTGTCGACGCTAATTTATAACTTCCATAGTGATTTAATAAGCGTTATTTGCACTCTCTGAATATTGAATGTTCACGTGAATAGGTAATATTTACTCAGACATGTGATCGCCGGTTCACTCAACTAATGATTTTGGTTGGCTCAGCATTAATTGCCCGATAGTTGTGCTGAGATTTGTACTTAATTAAACAATCATTGATTGCGCCGGTAGTGGTAAAAATTCTTTAAAACAAGTTTGCAACCTTGAAGTACACACCAATCCCATTGTATTTAACCAATCGTCGAACAACAGCAAAACTTCAGTTAGTCACGCGTAATCTATTCTATTTTGATATATATATATATATATATATATATATATATATATATATATATATATGCTTTTTTATCCTCGTTAGTCATTTTGCCGTCGTATTCTGTTAATGATCATGGAAGGTCGAAACGCGTCAGTATATGTGACTGATGGTAGTTTTGATATGTTGCTCGGCTCAAACTTGATTTAGAGAGTTGTTGTATTCCTTTTTTTCAGTCGAATTTCAGATCATTTGAAGTCTTATTCTACTGTACATTAACTTGAGTGACTGCTTGTATTCATTATGTCATAGAAATCAGTATCTCAGAATTTTTAACTCTTGCTTCCTTTTCTGATATATTCATAGCCTTTTTTCGGTTGTAGAATAACAAATTGTCGCCTATTCTTGGGAGGGATGGTCGATTAAGATTCAAAGCTTATCTTTTAAGTTATCTACAACAAAGGTGTCACGATAAAATTCTCCATAGTATCTGGTTTTGATTTGTTTGGTCAGTTTCCATCAGAAGGTGAAACTTTTATTTACAGCCTGCATCTTCTCACTCCGTATCTATTTATTCTACCATAATGGTTAACAGCACAGTTGGCCAAAGCTTAACGCTACGAATGATAAAAATGGTTGTATCGCGTTATTATTGTAAAGGTTCATTTTAGTGTTGCTGATACGAGTGGCAAAAGATCGTCGCTTGTCTGGTCAGTATATGTTATATGCTCTGTGAAACATTTACACTTATGATATGTTTATTCAACGAATATTTGCTTTAATTTGAGCAATCATATCTAAAATTTTTCTAAAAAAATCCATTAAAATCATTGATCATATATGTTCTCCTAATTGACAGCAATATATCAGCATGTAAAAATTCACGCTTCACTGCTGCATAACTGTGAAAAATACTTACAATTACGTGTGGATTATTTAATAATACTTGTTCACCTTTCATTGTCTTCTGTAGCGACGTTATCTTCATTAAACAAAGTTCATTGCCAGAATCGTATACGCAGTAATTTAGTTAAAATAAGCATAAAACTGATCACGAACGCAAACTTGTCAGAATATGCTCTTAGAATTAATAATTTACTCATACACTTATTTACAAATTCTGATGTACTTGACATTCTCACACGTTTAATGTCCAATGTGCTTTTTCTTTGCTTTAGGCATTACGACTTTGATTTGGAGAAGACATTGTACTTCTTTATCGCAGGTCGCTATGAGTTCCAAAACAAAGGCGCAGATGTGTTTATCGAGTCATTAGCCAGACTGAATCATAAGCTGATCGTATGTACAGACACATTTTTAATTCACTTTTTGCATAAAAATCAAATTTATTTTAAATTTAAATTGGGACTGTTTATAATTTTGTTTTTATAGATGAATAATTTCGAATCATTTGTTTCTAGTTACACGCAATAAAAGATCTAAATCTCCCGCATTGTGAGTTCCAGAGGAATTTGCACAAATAATGAAGAATTAACCAGGCCTCTCCACTGTACTATGCTTGTCGCTTTAATACCACAGATTTTTGTCCACTAAAATGCCTGTGGTTTAGTGAGGGGATGATGTAGTGTGATGAAGTGACGGATATAGCAGATAATAGATGACTGGCCGACTCTTCCTGCGATTCCGCACATCCACTTGGGTCATCTCGATGGCCTGACGAGCAGGATATGAAATTTTCTTTCGCAAACAGTACTACACATAATACATTTGATGTTCCAGAGCACGGTTCGATGGTGATGGAATATCAAAGTGCGACATTATAGAATTATTTGGCACGTACATTTTGCTCTGTTATTGGCTTCAGATGTTCAGCTAATAATTACCTAAACCAAACAGCGAATAATTCGTTCAATAAAGCTGTGACGGCACTGAGTCTTATAATAGGTGTGGCAATAATTAGGACCGACTGTATGTCTGACTTAGTACTTTGTGAAATATTTAGGCGATTCGGGAGTGATTAGTACAACTGAAACGGAGCTTGAAATCTCGGCAGAAGCCAGTCCGATCCTAGGTAAAGGGAATCTATAATGATTGGGAGCAGGGAACTGTTTAGCATGGTCATAGGCTCAGGATTAAAATTGGCTTTAACGACGATTTTCGATGCGTAAATTTAATACTGTACTAGATACACAATTCTTGAGCACAATTGGTGACTATGGAACTCTTATTACTTTTATGACGCAAGAAAAATATTGTCAGTGTATTGTAAGATAAGAAGTCTACCCCTATCATGAATCTCTACTACAGGGAATGTTGCGATGACTTCAGAATTGAGAAAATAATTAAAAATGGTGGAGGTAGTGGCATATTTTTTGAACGCCGGAGTCAATTTCAAAAAGTGCAGATGAGCCATTATAACAAGCTTTATAAAATCGAATAATTTTAGCTGGGACGTCATTATTAAGCATATCTCGCTATGGAATTTCGCGCAATGCAGTATTTAAAGCGGCCGAGGGGCGGTGATATCAAGAATGGTGGACCGCTTATACTAATGGTAAATTCAAAAGAACGATGAAGTGCGTGAATGAAGTTTACGCGTCCAATTCCTTATTGATATCCTGTCTTTTCTGCCCCAGTTCGCCTCACTCGTTCCTCGCTAATCCCGAGGATAGTGGAATTAACCACTGAAAAAGCATAGAGAAAACTTATATTACGGTAGTTGAGAAGAATGATAATGTCACCGTTTTTGTGAATGGGAATCGTAAATGAACTCCTCCACTCGTTTGGTATGGTATCTTTATTCCATATTTGAGCAATCAGCTTGTGTATATCCACATGAAACTCTATTACATCGAACAGTAAAGAATGGGAATGTAGGCCATCGAATCCGGCGGTCCTCCAAGAGACCGCGGATCTCTGTCATTTTATGGAAAACAGGAGTTTCGATATCCATCTTTTACAATATGGTGGAGTTACTTTAACTCCACCCACGCGATTTGCGATGTGTGGTGGGTTGTTGAGATTTTGGATGCGGTTGATGATAAGTATCTCAGAAACTGATGGCGCTCATACTTCCTATGCCGAATGGCCATTGTTATTACAGACTTCGCGTTACCATATTAATTAGGTTGTTACGCCTTGATGTACAATCATTATTAAGTAAGAAAGTATTTCCTTGGTGTAGTGTAGTTTTGTTAGTTAATCTCAAACTCATGATAGGGTTTCAAGAGTTTATATTTCATTTCCTCTTAGAAAGCTTATTGCAAAAGACATTGAATTTAACTTCTACTACAAATTTCGACTGTAAATAATGGCTGACAGTTTACGCGATTCTATGATTACATTTTTCTGTTTTGATTGACTATGGTTTTGTAAAATGAAAAAAAATCATTTTGTTTTCTTATTTAATTGGCACATAGAATTCGAAAAGTGATGTAACTGTTGTGGCCTTCCTCATCTTTCCAGCGCAAACAAATAGTTTCAATGTCGACTCGTTTAAAGCGCAGGCGATTGTAAAACAACTGCGAGATACCGTTGCTCATGTTCAACGTGATGTTGGTCATCGACTGTTTGAAATTTGTCTACGTGGTCATATTCCTGACGGAAACGATCTACTTACTCAAGTAAATTTTGGACTTTTGTGTATTTCATTGCGGCGGGTTTCCATTTTCGTTATTATTTTGACAAGTGGCCAGTGTCAGGACGCCCACTACTATAATTAAATAGCCCAATTTGCTTAAGTTTCTATTTTCCAGGCTAGTCTTCGCTGTTCAATTGCTTTGCCACCTAGTTAAGGACAAATAATGTTCTGATTGTAGCATGATAAAGTAGATTGCCCGTGCACCCTCTTCGCTGGCTACAGTTGAAAACCTATTGGTCGAGTGGATCCGGTTTGAAATATTTTAACGCACAAATCAGGACTCCGAAGACGATAGCCAATCAGAGATACCGAAACATTTATTAAGAAAAATTAACGTGCTTTAGACATACGACTTAGATATGTAAAACGTAGTACAGTTCAACGTACATTGTTAGAGGTGCGCCAAACGTTAATCAAGTGTATACTCAATATTGCTTTTAATTAATTTTGTTGTGGCATTAGCATCTATTTCTTACTAATCTGTCCGGTTACTGTTTGTTGTTTTTTCTACAATTATTATAATCAAGGTTGCGATCTATATATAAGCACCTGACCCATTAATTTCTTAAATAGGTCAGTATTAACTAAGAATTGTGTAGTGTAAACAAGGCAATTTATCCATAAGAATGGTTTCGTCCTTATTGAGAACTTGTCACGTACTGGCCAGAATGTGCCGCGGACCGGGCTCGAACCTGGGTGCGTCTGGTGTTCTCACCACTGAGCCCTGTCCGCGGCCATTTATAGTCATTACATGATGAGTTCCCAATAAGGACGAAACCAGTCTTTTGGATGAATTGCCTTTTCTACGCTATACAATTCTTAGTTTATACTGACATATGTAAGTAATTAATGGGTCAGGTGTTTATATCAAGACCGCAACCTTGATTATAATAATTGTTATCACCACCCGCGCAACCAATGTCCGTTTAGTTCTTTTACAGTGTTTTTGTTACAAACAGAGATTGTTGGATTATGTTAATTTATCTTAGCTTTCTTAGCAGCGATGCCTAGATCTAAATCAGTGTTGACTTGATAGTTATTAAAAAATTAACTAAATTTTAAATTCTTTCTTCTGAAAGCAATTTTGCGAGATACGTGCTGTGTGGAATATAATTATTCACTCTCCTTCTTTTATTTGATCATTTTTTATGTAGGCCAATGAATTTACCTATCCTTATCCATTTTAATAGATATTTGTGTAAAATTGTAGTACTTTAAATTCAAAAATTATATTTAGTGCTGATATTTGAGAGCACAAACTCTGTCTCAAAGTTTGGACTCGTCGAAGCAGATCGTTATACGAAATGCGTCTATAATTCCGACTGGACTTCACATAATTTATTCGTTCATTTGTATTTGTCTAATTTTATTTTGCTTTACATTATTTTCAGTCCAAATAAACGATAGCTTGGAATTGAACAAGCATTGATTGCGAGCTTGACATAAATACCAATCCCATCATATATACATTTGTCAGTAAATTCTAAGCATCGAATAATTTAGAAAAAACAGTTGGTTCAGTGGACAAGCTACGTCTTTTCTGTGAATTCCTCATGTACTGTCCAGAAATTGTCTCGGACAAGGCTTTCACCTGGGCACGTCTGTTTCGCAGTCTGTGATTCTAAACACCAGGACACCCTGGCGTACTCTACACACGATTTCCAATCACATACGAAATCACGTTTCTTTATTAGCCTTTCCTCCAGATGGAGTCTATTTGGCATCTATTTAGTTCTAAAGATCCGACTAGCTACTACTAATCTTATATTATATATATATATATATATATATATATATATATATTATATATATATATATATATATATATCACTGTCCAGCCACACAAAAGTCAAGTGACTAATGTTTCACTGCCATAGGAGTGAAAAAAGTATATAAGTGAATTTAGACAAATTATTATTGAGATTTACGAGAGAGAGAGAGAGAGAGAGAGAGAAGGAATACCTTGCTACTATGAGTAAATTTATCAGGATAACTCACAGAAATGAGGCAAACTAAACCTCTCCACAACACCATTATGACCAAGTTAGCATTCGGGCAATGCGACATCAGCAATACAGCTTCCTTGCGGATTTCACTGTATCACGTCATAAACAAACCAAACCTCGCAGCTAACTTTGCCCTACTAAGAAAAGAAAGTTACGAAGATGATTCTACTAGACATCTGCAACAAGATCGCCACTGAGCTCGATTCGATGCCATATCGCTAAGGGTTTCTAACCAAGAACTGTGATGCGCACGAGGACCCCATCCAGGCAGACGAGTGGGTCCTATACTATCCAATTTGGATGTAAGTGCCTTTAATTGTTTCTGCCATGTTAAAATATGCCAACCTTGTTTCTTACGCCAATTTGGTGCTGGATGAGAGAACAGAGCTCTATTGGGAAATCGAAATAAGGGCATACGCAAATGGTGACCGAGCCAACGTAGTTGATGGAGCCTTACTTGTTTTTCTAACGACGAGCACTTATTGTCAAATCCAAAAATACGTCTACGGATGTCAAAGTTAGTTATTCGTGGTTGGTAACCAACATGTGCTATACTTCTCAAACAACGATGACCGAATGCCCGTAAGCGTCTCAGATCATCAATTCTAAGAGGCCAAGTTTCACTAGCATATAGTAAGACTGCGCGTACAGATGCATTGTAAACACGACCTTTAAGGCAAAGTGAAATATTGGCGTTTCTCCATAAATGACGAAGGTTCGAGAAAGCTACTCTAGCTTTCGCGATCCGTATTCACACCTCGTCGGACATATTGCCTACGTTATTGATGGAGCTCCCAAGATATGTAAACCTGTCGATTATGTCAAGATCTTCATTCTGCAGTCGCAACGTTGGGGTGAGTGGTGGTTGATTCTGTGACAGTATCTTACATTTAGACGGTGTAAATTTCATACCGAAAGACGGAACAATGTCTGCTAATCTATTTAAGGTGGTCTGGGCAGCATGCTGATTGTCGAATAATAGTACGATATCGTCCACATAGTCAAGGTCGTCCAGTTTATCTTTCGGGAGCACTTGAACTCCAGCGTCCTGAATGTGTGAGAGAGTGTTGTTCATAATAGCATCGATTACAAAATTAAACAAAAGGGGGAAAGTGGACAACCTTGACGAACAACACTGCTGGTTGTAAAGTTATGCGTTTATTCGTTGTAGACCTTAACGCGACCAGAAGTGTTTGTGTAGAGAGCGTATAATATTAAAAAATTTTGTGGGCACCGCTTTTCGACAAGATATGGAATAAAACATTGCGATCCACCGAATCAAATGCACCCTTGAAGCCTATTGTGGGACGGTGAAATAAATGTCTCTGATCGATATCTTGCCTTAACGTAAAAATATTATCTATACAACCTCGTCCTGCGCCTGTTCTTCTCTTGTATGTGATTCACGTGAAGCGCTAAGACGACGTAAGATAATCGAAGCAAATAACCTTGATACGACTAGAGTCAAACTTACACCACGATGGTTATCGCACGAATTACGATTGCCTTTTTTGAAGATGGGAATGATGGTCGACTCATTCCAGTCAAGTGGTACGGTTTCCTCATTCCATATAGTATGAAAAGGTTTGGTCAACGCTCCTGAAATTATATCGCCACCATCCTTAAACAATCCCGGAAGTAAATCATCGGGGCCTGCGGCTTTGCGGCGCTTAAGAGATAGGATTGCATCGCGTACTTCTAACTCGGATGGTTCTTCGGGACTAACATTCCACACTGTTGATGCAGACATGCTTTCGGGAATCGGAATTGACGCGGGTGGCCAAGAAAATTGATCTCTAAAGTGTTCAGCCCACCTGTCAAGACGACTTATTTTATCGGTTATTAATTCGTTGCTACTATCATTTATAGTTTCGCTAACTTTTAACTTTCTCGGACCTGTTGCGCGTATAAGTTGGAATAAACAGCGACTATTATCTGACGCGAAAGCTACTTCCATTTCTTCAGGCTTTCTGTTCCAAAAGTTTTCGAGATCGCCTTTTAGACTTTGCTTAAGTTGGTGTCTTATATTGCAACGGGTATTATTATGAGTCGATCCAGGTGGAATTTGGCGCCTTATTTCGAGTATCTCCATAGATTTTACAGAGAGCCAATGATTATTTCTACGGGGGCCTGCTATGCCACATACAGTAGTACCTGCATTGTGCATAGTGGGACTTATCTTGGAACAAAGTATATTCGGATTTTCGATGTTCAGACCAGTTAGATTTGCCTTTAGAATATTTTCATAGTTCTGTCGGAAGGACGGTTGTTCGAGGTTGCCTACATCAATTTGAGGTTTATTCTTAATTATTTTCCCGGAAAATTTAAGAGCAAATCTACAACGGATAAGTGCATGGTCCGAGTCGACATAAGTGTTCCAAAAAGCGACAATCCTGAATGCAACCACGCCATCAATAACTAATTGCTACGTGATCTATTTGAGTCCATCGTTGTCCGGGGGCTGGAGGACGCCATGTAGCACAACGTCTAACACTACGTCTGAAATTTGTACTAATTAAATATAGTCTATGTTCAGCGCAGCTATCCAAAAGCCGTTCACCATTATCATTGCGAGTCGAGCTTAGAGTGTATCTTCCACCTAAATGAAATTCTGTGTTACTTAAGCGGCCAACTTGAGCATTCATGTCACCCATAACTAGCACACATTCGATTATTTAAAGGGATCCATTCAATTAAGCAAGCTTCAGCTCGCGCGCTAAGGGCAATACCAACGCCCAATTTACCGACTTGAGAGGACTCTGTGGAACCAGATGTTCGAAGCCAATAACGCGTAGATAGGGATGGTGCAACTAGTTCTCTAATACACGTAGGATCCTGTATTCTGGTTTCAGATACGCAACATATGTCGATTTCTAATTTATCCAACGTACGAGCAAGATATTCTTGCTGTCCAAGTTGTTTTAATGTTCGCACATTAAATGCGCTTAATGTTAAAAGCTAACTTAGGTTTAATGAAAGATCGTCTACTAGAACCATTTTCAATATTTGGCAACCTGGTATTGGGCTCAGTTTTATGATCTATACCAACTATATTTATAGTATCTAGAAGAGTGTTATTGTTAGATTGACAAGAGGAAGGGGAAGGAATGAGGCAGGATCGGAGATATATATTAGAATTGTGTCTAACGTGCAGCAGGGTGGTTTATTGGTTAGAGTCACGGACTCCAAAACAGAAGTACCCAAGTTCAAGCCATCTTACGGCATTTTCTGGGTTCCCAGTGAAACCGGTCTACCGCACGAATTGCCTTTTATCATCATTGTCAACAACATGCACATCCATAAAAACGCCAATAGTATCTAATGTTTCCCTGCCATATAAACATGAGTCAAACGAAAAAAAACAAATAAGATTTTTTTATAAATAAAGGCGACTTGCAAAGGCCGCCCGTTACACTTTTTTACACTTTATCCCCATAGCCATCGAAATTCCCGCCTGATGACCGTCGGGCCCAAGCTAGTCAGCCCGGGAATGGTAGCATGAACTTTTCCGGGTCTAAATAAGGTTCACAGCCATCATCCCGTTTCATGCGGAGCCTCGAGTTTGGTCTAACTGCGCAGTAACGTTTACTATTAAGTGTGTAGTGACGGAATGAGACACAACGTCCCAGACGTGAAGGACAAGTTTCGGCTGGCATCGGCCACTGGCATCTGGGCACACAGTGTTCATCAGCCTTGGTTAGCAGACTATCTAGGAGAAGGAAAACTCTAAATACAAACCATCACTATGAATGGGCGACCTAGTGTTCTTTTACAGTCCACATATAACCATGATAAATACAAAATACAATGATGATATACTGCATCGGCCGTCGCGCAGTATTAAAAAGGTTGCAGGGTGGATAAGCGAAATCGGGCTACTGCAGACAACTTTATCTCTAATTCTACTTCCTTTCCTTCTCTTTCCTCTTCTCAATCTATGAATATGGTTGGTGTAGATCATATCACTGAACCCAATATCAGGTTGTCAAATATTAAAAATAGTTCTAGTAGACGATCATTCATTAAACCTAGGTTAGGTTTTCACGGAGGCACATTTAATGTGCGAACATTAAAACAACTTGGGCAACAAGAAGCTCTTTCACGTATGTTTGATAAATTAAAAATTGACATTTTTTTCGTATCTAAACTAAAATACAGTCCTACGTGCATTATAGAACTGGTTGTACGAACCCTATCTACACGTTATTGGCTTCGTAGATCTGGTTCCATGGAGCTATCTCAAGCCGGAAAATGGGGCGTTGGTATTGTCCTTATCGTACGAGCTGAAGCTTGTTTAATTGATTGGATCCCTTTAAATAATCGACTGTGTGCGGCATGTTTAAATTCATCTACTAAAATCAATGAAAAACCGTTATCAATGTTGCATCTTCGTTGTATCTGCATATGCTCCTACCGATTGCAGCACAGACGAAAGCAAGGTCGCTTTTTACCCAGAACTTAGTTCCTTACTAAGTAGAGCACGAAGTTCAAATATAGTCTTGATTATGGGTGACGTGAATGCTCAACTTGGGCATTTTAAGTAACGCAGAATTTCATTTAGGTGGGAGATAAACTTTAAGCTCGACGCGCAACGATAATGGTGAATAGCTTTTGGATAGCTGCGCGGAACAGATTATATTTAAGTAGTACAAACTTCAGACGTAGTGTTAGACGTTGCGATACATGGCGTTCTCCAGCACCCGGCCAACGGTGGACTACATTAGATCAAGTAGCAATTAGTTGAATATGGCGTGGTTGCATCCAGGATTGTCGTTCTTTTTGGAACACATTTCGACTCAGACCATGCACTTATCCGTTGTAGGTTTGCACTAAAATTGTCCCGGAACATAAATAAGAATAAACCCCAAATTGATGTAGGCAACCTCGAAAAACCGTCCTGAAAAAAACATGAAGATATTCTAAATTCAAAGCTAACTCGTCTTGATGGCGAAAATAAGAATTTACTTTGGTCCAAGATAAGTTGCATTATGCACAATGCAGGTACTAATGTTTGTGGCACTGCGAGCCCCCGTAGAAATAATCATTGACTCTCTGTAAAATCTGTTACAGGATCACCCACCACTCACTCCAACGTTGCGACTGCAGAATGAAGATCTTGACATAGTCGACAGGTTTACATATCTTGGGAGCTCTATCAATAACGTAGGCAATATGTCCGATGAAGTGAGAATACGGATCGCGAAAGCTAGAGTAGCTTTCTCGAACCTTCGTCATTTATGGAGAAACACGAATATTTCACTTTGCCTTAAAGGTCGTGTTTACAATGCATCTGTACGCGCAGTCATACTATACGCTAGTGAAACTTCGCCTCTTAGAGTTAATGATTTAAGACGATTACAGGCATTCGATCATTGGTGTTTCAGAAGTATAGCTCATGTTGGTTAGCAACAACGAATAACTGAAGTTGACATCCGTAGACGTATTTTTGGATGTGACAATAAGAGCTCGTTAGAAAAGCAAATAAGGCTCCATCAACCACGTTGGCTCGGTCACGTTTTGCGTATGCCCTCATTTCGATTGCCCAATAGAACTCTGTTCTCTCATCCAGCACCAAATTGGCGTAAGAAACAAGGTTGGCATATTTTAACATGGCAGAAACAATTAAAGGCACTTACATCCAAATTGGGTAGTTTAGGACCCACTCGTCTGCCATGATGGGGCCCTCGCGTGCATCATAGTTCTTGGTTAGAAACCATTAGCGATATGGCATCGAATCGAGCTCAGTGGCGATCTTGTTGCAGATGTCTAGTAGTATCATCTTCGTAACTTTCTTTTCTTAGTAGGGCAAAGTTAGCTGGGAGGTTTGGTTTGTTTATGACGTGATACAGTGAAATCCGCAAGGAAGCTGTATTGCTTATGGCACATTGTCCGAATGCTAACTTGGCCATAATGGTGTTGTGGCGTAGTTTAGTTTGCCTCATTTCTGTGAGTTATTCTGATAAACTTACTCATAGTAGGAAGGTAATCCTTCTCTCTCTGCCTCTCTCTCTCGTAAATCTCACTAATAATTTGTCTAAAATATTATTTCTGTTGTTATTTATATTTTTTTCACTTATGATAATATGGCAGTGAAAACGTCAATTTTGACTTTTGTATCGCTGGGCATGATTATGCTAGTAACAGCAAAATATTGATTGTCGATATTTTACGGTATCTTCAAGATCGATTATCTACTGCCTGAGGAAAATTCACCCCCGCATCCTGAAGGTGTTTGTGTTGTATACTTTTGTGCATTAAAAATTAAACAAAAAAGGTGAAAGTGGACAGCCTTGAAGAACACCACAGCTGGAAGTAAGATTGTGTGTTAATTCGTTGTTGAACTTAACGCGACCGTTAGTGTTTGTTTATTTACAACTTTGGCAGGCACACCAAATTTTTGATAGATCATCGAATAGAAAATTGCGATCCATAGAGCCAAATGCACCATTAAAGTCTTGAAAGACGGTTATTGCAGGACATCGATATACATTTCCAGAACCTGCATTAAAGTAAAGATATTACCAATACAAACTCGTCCTGATTGGAATCCGGTTTTTTCTTCTCTTGTATATGATTCGCGCGAAGCGTTAAAACGGCGTAAGATAATAGAAGCAAATAACCTCGAAACGACAGGAGTGAAGCCTATGCCAAGATGGTTATCACACGAATTACGATTGCCTTTTTTTGAAGACAGTGAAGATGGTCGATTCATTCCCTGCAAATTGTACGGTTTCCTCATTCAATATAATACGAAAAGAATTAGTCAAGTCTCCCGAAATAATATCGCCACCATCCTTAAATAAGCCCGAAGTCAAATCATCAGTTCCTGCGTCTTTTTGAGGTTTCTTATTCTAATGGTTCTTCGAGATTAAAATTCAACACTGTTCATAGGAGCATATTTTCGGGAATCGGAACTGAAGCAGATGCCAAATAAAATTGATTTTTAAGTACTCAGCCAACCTATCAAGAGGACTGAATTTATCAGTTATTAGGTGGTTGTTACTATCATTTATAGTTTCGCTAAATGTTATTTTTTGCGGGCCTGTTGCGCGGATAAGTTGGAACAAACAGTAGCTATTTCATAATGCGAACCCTTCCTTCATTTCTTCAGCCTTTCTGGTCTAAAATGTTTAGAAATGGGCTTTTAGACTGTGCTTAATTTGGCGTCTTACATTTTTACGAATATAAATTTGAGCTCCACTAGGTGGAATTTGTCGCCTTATTTCGAATATCTCTATAGATTTTACAGAGAACCAATGATTATATCTACGGGGCGCTACAATGCCACATACAGTAGTACCTGCATTGTGTATACTGGTAAATTCGAATTTTCGACATCAAGACCCGTTAGCCTTGACTTTAAAATATCTTCAGATTTTTGTACATCAATTTTAGGTTTATTCTTATTTATTTCTCGGAAAATTTTAGTGCGAATCTAAAACGGGTAAATGCATGCTCCGAGTTGACGTAAGTGTTCCAAAAAAAACGACAATCCTGGATGCAACCACGCTATTTCTACTCTATGCGATACATAGTTTATACTGACGAAGATATGTATAATGGGATTGGTGTTTATAATTCAAATAAAGGATAACTTGTGACACCGTAAATTTAGTATTATAAATTGTAATAGTAAATATCATTTTATTTTTTTCGTCATCTATAATGAACATTTTTCTACAACTTCTTATCTACAAGGACGACCTTCGACGAATTAAACGTTGTATGTATGCTGCACAACGTAATAACTTGCCGCCCATTTGCACGCACAATGTTGTACAGGACAATATCGATTTGGTATTATGCAATCTTCGTCGATGCAAATTGTTTAACAATAGAAGCGATCGTGTGAAGGTAATGTGAGAAATTAACAATTGATTTTTCGTGTAAAAAGCCATTTATGCATGCTACTTTCAAATTGATTTGAATCTTAGGGACATCTTTATGTTAGTTTGACAAATTCCCAGAAATTGCCTAGTAGAAGCTCCTTGTATTTTAGATATATTCTTCTGTTCTTGCGTCATTTTGCTTGTAGAATATTTTGGAATCAGACTTTTATCCACAGTGACGATATGATGCATCGTGTTGGAGACTCGTAGCTCTGACTTGTTAAGATCGAAAAGCGATTTGTATTTTCGAAAGGCTGCTGATATCTCTGCTGAATGATGCACTGGGGTTGGCTGAATGACCTGTAACTCCAAACGCTCGGAGGCAAGTGTCCAAAAATTTTGCTCAAGTCCTGTGGAGGGGTCGATGATCTTTTGATTGGCAAGATCAACAATGGGCCGAAATTTTAGAAGGAAATCAAGGCCTATTATATTATGTGAGTCCTTGGCAATGATGAAGTTGTGGAAAAATTCACGTCGTAGACCTATGTTGAGTGTGCGGTATTGGCAGCCATAAGTTGGTATGGGCTCGCCTGTAGCTGTTGCGAGAAGAACGCCTAGCGACATCTCGGCCATTGAATCACCTTTGAGAACTGAGACTGCCGCACCTGTGTCTACGATGAACTCTTCGCCAGTTTTGAAATCAAGAAGGTGCAGGAGTTCGTTGGGCTGTTTGGCCGGGTCATGCAAACAAGTAGGCTGGTGATTGCGACCGGCATTGTCTGTTTGGTTCTCTATGTGAAAAATTCGGCGTGGACGAAAAGAGTCGACAGGGATGTCGGATTGTAGTTGGCTTCTTCCCTGTATCGCCGTTGATGCTGTTGATGTGCAGAAAGTACGGTCTTCTACTTCCTGCTCCAGACGTTTCCCGATACTGATACACCCTTGTGCCTGCGGTCTGTTGTCCTTTCCGTCAGCTGTGGAAATAGACACTCATTTGGCAATTCTTCGGAACGACAAAGACAAACATGGCAAGCATAAAGAACTTCTGGTGGTTATAACACCAGTTCTTTGGGGCATATTTATTAAAGGATTGCGGAGATCTCGATCGCCGCCTACCATTATAATTTGACTTGGAAACGAATTTTGGTCGAGCATTCACTTGATTTAGCTCGGATTTGGTAATGGCTAATCCTTCTAGAACTTTGGCCATGTTCGCCACTGTTCTCTCTAAAGAGGAGAGTCTATCATCTTGCGGGGGTGAAGAAAAGGATGATGGATTCACTTTGGGTTCCAAAACCCTATATTCTAACTCACATCTCTCAGATAAGTCATCTATAGAGAGAGTGTTGGGGAGCTGTCTGGCAAAGAGTTTTAATGTTTGGGGAAGATTGTTAATAAAAACAACCTTAGCCTCATGGTCAGAAATGTTGGTTTTATACCAACTTTTCCGTAATTCCCTCAGTATTTCGATGGGGCCAAGATTTGTCATATCTAACTGCGCATATTTGTTTATTATCTGCTCAGTTTCCGTGGGTCCAAGCAAGAATTCTACCTCGTTTTGTAGGCCCAAAATGGGATTAGGTAGCTTCCTAATGGCCTCAAGCTTAGGATAAATCCGTCGCTGCAATTCAGAAGGTAGTTTAGCAAAAACCTTCGACAGTTTTTGATGACTGTCATAATCAGGAAACGGGGAGAAAGCGGAGTCTACGTGCATAAAGAATAGCTCACTATCTCCATCCCAAACAGGAACATCAATATCTAAAATTGGACCTGACATTTTAACAATCTTACGGGATCTTAAAAGCATAAATTTATAAGCAATATGAAAATATATAAATATACTTTAACGAAACGCTTACCCACAAACAGCTTCCACAGTTGAATGAGCGCAGAACAAAAGCACGTTTTGTACGTAGGAAAGATGAACAGAGGCCCCGTCGGCCTTTGATGCCAATGTATTATTATTTTCCACAGTTGAATGAGCGCAGAACAGTACGTACGGTGCCGTTTTGTACGTAGGAAAGACGAACAGAGGCTCCGTTTATTATTATTATACCCCCCAAAAAAATCACAAATCCACGAATATATATACCCAACAGAATTCCAGAAAACCACGATCACGGTAGAGAAAAACGCAAATGTTAATCGATTTTTATCCCAAATAGATGAAAAAAGGAAGTCAATTTTATTTATACCAAAAAAATCAGAACAATAATCAATATCCTGGCGCGGTCGCCAATTTTGTAAACGCCCCGGCTTCAAGTAAATGCCGCACGACGTTACAAACTCGGTTAAGGTGCTCTGAATAGAGATTAGTTACTGATATGGGGGCCCTTAAGAGGGCCTGGTAATGCGTTCTCTTGAAGTCTTCAGAGTTTGAAGATGTCCTAGAGCCTTGGGTGGACTCTGGTTGAGTTGTCGCTCCCGTGGTTGAGCTGCAATCACGATGTGGATAGTGTCCTGCAGGTTCTGCACTTAATTGGCTCGTCTCTCCGGTATACCGCAACAAGATGAGTCGCGGATGTAGTTAGTTGTTTTGTGAAACTATCAAATCACCAGCGTAGGTATTGACAGCCGACAGAACGCACACGCGTGAAGCAGGTAGAAGGCAAATGCCACAACTGACTTGCATGGTAAATTACCGTGCTTAAATAGCATGCAATATGTGTACTTGCATACTATTGGTTAAACGGCAATTTGCTTTTTTCTCATTGGTGCAACGTAAATAAATTTGAATTTAATTTACGCAATATGTCGGCGATTGATTTGTGTCGTTACATTCGCTTTACGTTTTGTTTTATATTTATATATTTATTTCCAAATGTGCAAATTGAAAGTGTTCCATACTAGTGAATATAGTGCTGTCATTGATTTATATCTATACAAATTGAAAATTTGACCCTAACAGCGGTTTAAAGGTCGCCGTATGCTTGTCTTAATGATATAGTTTTTTACCAATTCTATTCAATCTATTTTGTACTGCCATGGTTATAATGTGATGGTAGGAGATTTTAATAAGATGCGTGGCTGAAATAATCAATCTTTTTTCTAATCATGATCTAAAACAGTTTATAAAGGAATCAAAGAGAGGTTCGGAATGATTAGATCATGTATATTTAGAAATTGAATTGGTTAACTGGCACAGTTATGAAGTTGTAAACTATTTTAAAGAATTGTATCACAACCAAATTATTTTATAATGGAACAACTTGAGTAGCAAAAGACAGAAACTTTATTTTGAGAATGCACACGTGCAATGTTCCAGAACTAACTGGAATCGTTTAAGTGAGTTAAGCGTGATGTTTGATTATGAAAGTTTTTAAATTATGAACACTGATGAGTTTGTTTCTTCTGTTTCATCGTTACTTTCATACATCTACGTTTACGGATATTATAACGAAACGAATCAATAGGAAATTATGTAAAGTTAGAATTAAACTTGATAATATAATGAAATGTAGTCTTATTAATAGTATTAAAAATGAAGTTAGATTTGATTGATAATGAAATCAATTCATCACTGCTGATAATCCGTCAAAGATCAGAAAGAATCATATGGGGTAAATCAAAAGAGCAATCCTAAACTAGGATACAAACTCTTAAAAGATTACAATAAATATAAGGAGAAATTAAAGCTCATATTACCGGTGGATGAAACTGAGTATGAATTTCTCTGAGAATTGGATGAAATATATGGTAATTTGATATATAACCCATAGAATGAAAGCAATATTATGGATCTAACTCATCGTTCTGGTAACCAGGAGCCAGGACTTGTTATCGACAGTGATGTATTGATAAAATTAATGTTAAAAGTAATAAGAAAAAAACGAAAAGATCACCTTTGTATATCGATGAATAACCTACTTCAGTTATCCTTAACTTTTATGAATGCGCTCTGTAATTTTATAAACAGAATTTTGAAGGATGGAAAAATACCAATCGATATTCTAACGATAGTAGCTAAACCGTTGCCAAAGGTAAGTAAGCCAACGTGCGTCAATGATTATAAACTAATCTCTATTATCCCTTCATTATTGAAGATAATAGAACGACTGATATTAGATCATTTAGAATGTATGTTACCCGTTGATTTTGATATAAGTCAACATGGCTTTACGAAAGATAGATCGACAATTACTAATATGCTTTCTATGTGGAAACATGAAATTACACTAGATGAAAAAGGTTAGATGCATTGGGTGTCTTTATAGATATCTCAAAAGCTTTTGACTCTATATCATTTGATGCTATTTTGAAGGCGATTATTTCATTGAATATTGATCCGAATATTTTTAGATTATTCAGATACTATTTATATAATAGAAGAATGAGTATTCAAGTAAATGATTTGAGATCAAAACCGCACAAAGTAACAAGTGGAATTCCACAAGGATCTAGCTTGGGGCCAATTTTATTTAATATAATATTTGCACATTTGCAAATTAAGATCCTTAATGGTCGAGTTTTCAAATTTTCTGATGGTTTAAAAATGATCTTTCTACTAGATCCGAAAATATAGTTTTCATAAAATAATGTGACACTAGATTTGTATGATCTAAGTAGGTATTTGATAACACTAGGGCTGAGAATAAACAGTAAAAAGATGAAAGCATTAAAAATAGATAATAGAACAGAATTTAATTGTTTATTTTCATGATGCTGTGATTAATGATGTTTTTGAGATCAAACTTCAGCAAGAAATTGAGCATTTAGTCATAACTATTCAATGTACAGCTTCTGCTGAGAAACATATTGAAAATTTTTTTAGCTCTGCTAAGAACAGATGGGCACAAATGAATAGACATATCTTATCGAAAGATATAAAATTGCGAATGTATATAATTTGAATTAAACCGATACTGTAATATGATGCCGCTATTTGGAATCTATTGAAAAATGGATTTTCAAATAAGCTAAATTCTGTACAAAGACAAGTTGTGCAACATATTAGCCCTGAGTCCTGAACTATATACGCCGGTAGATTACGGTTTGGTTCACTGGAAACTTTATGGTTTCGGAGGGTATACTAGTGCATAAAAGTTTTCGACTTGAACCAGTGGACTAGTGCCTATATGAATCCAATAAGAAAGAACCATGAAGTTGGAACTAGATATGGACATTTGGCGGTTTCCTCCTTGTGGTGAAGTTTTCTTTTTCGAAAATTTACAAAATTTACAATCAGTTGGCAAAGAGACTTAGAGAAATGCCTCCATCTAAGATGTCTTTTAATTTTTATGTACTGAACTAGAAAAACATTACAATATTAATAATCTTTTTAATTTTGATTGTGATAATACCTTCTCGTGGTCGAATAAAAGACAAGGATAATTGTGATCAGTAACATACCTTAGTGAAATTTTTATTTCCACATTCTGTAATATTAAATTGATATGTTATGCATTATATCATCATATTTGTCAACACTAAAATTATAAATTGCTAGTCATGGTTCTCATTTTTTCATAATGTAACACCCTAATTATACCTTAATTTTTACAATTATCAGGTCTGTGAATTTCGATAACGAATCTTTACTTATTTACATAATCAATTATTGTATAAATGCGATTAATTAAAAAGACCGTTTTTACCATAATTATAATAACTGTATCAAAATTGATGTAACGTATGCAGTGATATTACTGCTGAATTTGCTGATAATATATCGTATATCATAACTAGTGAGATTTACTTATCTAATTGGACATATTTATGTGATGTGATATCTTTTATATATTGTACATTTTCTAATATTACTATATATTTGATGGAACATGTGTGGTTTGAACCCAAATAAAGTTATTCTATTCTATTCTACTTGCTTTATATAATTGCGACAAGATATGTCATAAGTCCTAGTGATTATTTGTATGACTGTACCATGTATATCCTTCATTTACTTCACAACCTCAAAGTAATTTTATAATGTCTTTTCGATCAAGTCAATGTAAAGGAAGCTTTGCTGATGTCAAAGAATTTCGAACACACTAGGCATATTAACTTGCTTCGGTTTATCATAAAATATATTGACGATGGAAATCACAAGTGCTATTCTGTGCATAATGATGCACTTTCTTGTCTTGTCTATCTTTGATTCTTTTTTAGATATCAGAACATTAATTGTTAGCATCATATATACATACATATACACATATAAACGGAGATCTAGATATCACGAAAAGCCATTATCAATTGAACAGCATTGAACAGACCACTCTTCTAGGACCTGTTTGCCGCTAGACTCACATACTTTTTCTTATTTAAATATCTTTTGGTGAGTAAACGGAGCTAAAAGTAGGTTTTGAAGATTAATCGTTTCAACGAAGGTTTTATTCATGTGTCGGAAGACTTGGATTTATGCTACAAATGAAGGTGATTTTAATTAAACTAGAGCTGGAAAAATTAGTCTGTGCACGGGGAATTCTAGATGCCATGACTTCTCATCGTTCCAATACGATTATTAAATATGATGCTTTGCCAATCAAAACCAACCAAATATTGTAATATTTTCGCGTGACCTTTTCGTACCAATACATCTAAATAGAATTACAAATTATTATAGACGGTTTTATTTCTTACGTTACTGAGAAACGAATAATTTCCATTGTTCGCCTTTGTGTATGTCCAAAATTGAACAAATATTCCTTGTGTATTTTTCGCATCATATATGACCTTTCACGTGTTGTTTCCGTTTCTGGCGTCTCAATTTGACTGTCATGAGAATGATGCCTTTTTTCTATTGTAGAAATCACTAATCGTAATACTTCTTATGATTTCTCTCATGCTATTTTTATTAATCGTGGATATAAACATATGCGCATTTACTTGAACATATATTTCAATAATTGCATTTAAAGGTCATACTTTGCAAAATCGAACCATCTGCTTCTTTTCAGTATTGATTTATATTTTCCTTTTCAAATTTATATTTAAATATTAACAACTTTTATTTTGAGATTAGAATGGTTTGATAACAACATATATTTACTTTTGTTTAAAAGCCATGTTATATACGTCATGAATATTTGCGGATTAAAATTCAGATTTATAGTATAATTGGCCAGTTCGTTAGTTTTTTCATTACACGGTTTTCTCAATCCAGTTATCAGAAATTTAAAATTTACTTTTTCGCACTGTTACAATATGCAGAGTACAAATGTGTTCAGTAATTAATATATATAATGTCCAATAACAGTCAAAGTCTATTAATTCTTTAAATCAAGTTTGCGAGCTTGTAGTAAACACCAATTCCATTTTATTTAACTATTCATCGAAAAACATGAACTACTATTTTGTTCGACGAATGGTTAAATACAATGGGATTGTTGTTTACTTCAAGCTCGCAAAATTGTTTTAAAAAATTGTTACCCCCACCCGTGCAATCAATTATTGTTAAATTCTATTAATGTCCTTACTACGTATTTGGTCCTCCTTTGTTTTCTTACGACCCCATACGGAAATCTGACAAAGCTACGTGTGATCTGAATAAACCCCGTCGAAAAAACTCAATAGCTGCTTTATTTGGGTCAAGATTATACTTCTGTAATTAAGTATGTTGCTTGGAAAATTTTAAAAACGTATTTCTTTAACATCGTTTCGATAACTTTGTCTCCATTTTATATGGCTTTTTGTGGACCACATAGTGTTGTCTTCAACACGAAGTTCTAATTATACCATGGCTATATCTGTCATCATTTGTATGGAATATTCTCAATTTAGTAGAGGGAGGTAAATTTCAGTTTTGTAGGAATATTTTTATTTTTAAAATTATTGAGGACAAGAATACCACAAAACTTCAATTTAACGACGTCACACTGCTCACATGTTAGGAAAACATAAAAGTATTACAGCTGTTTTCACAATCATTCTGCGTGTGAAAATCAAAGCACAAAAGCTAATAAAATCCAATTTATTTCAGGAAGACGCCATGGAAATTGATTAGATGTTATCTTATATCCTTTGAATTTTTGCGGGGTGCCAGCTTCATATTTTACTATGTCACGTTTTGCGTACGCGATGACAAAACAGATACAGACATGGAAATTGTGATCAATCGGATCTTTGTGAAACTGTTGGTGCAAAGCTACAACCTGCGTATGAAAAACGCGGCATAGCAAAATGGATGTTATCTTGTATTTATGTGTTCTGGCTAAAGTTGGAATTACACACACGCATATATATATATATATATATATATATATATATATATATATATATATATATATGAGAGAGAGAGGTATAGAGAATATTTTAGTTTTGTATGAAATATATTTTGACTTTCTATTGTTTTCTCTTTATCATGTCATTTGTAGGTTGTTTTTCATCCTGAGTTTCTTAGTTCTACAAATCCGCTGTTACCTATGGATTATGAAGAGTTTGTACGTGGTTGCCACTTGGGCGTCTTTCCTTCTTATTACGAACCTTGGGGGTATACTCCTGGTAAGTGCCGATAGATTTGAAGTAAGATTGATTGCGCATGTCTAAATGAATAGACATTTCGTTGCACGTCATTACTTATATAAATAATTTTCATTGCAAATACATCTATCAGTTTAACTTTTCATATCTACGTGTCTAAATATACTGGTAATTTCATTTAATGCAATAACCATCGTTAATTGGCATACGGTAATTAGACAATTTACTAAAAGAGTAGATTATGCGTATTGTTTTTATGGCATAATAAATTTACCTGAAACCATGAGAAATAAAATAAAACAAATATTAATACGATCAATGCCGCACTAACATAGATAGAGATTATTCTTATTTTAAGGTTCATCAGCTTTGTCTACTTCACATTTATTTTCAATTCTCCATTTGAATTTTATTCATTATAAATGCTGTCTCCGAAAAAAATTGTGCGATGTTAAATCAGCATGAAATTTTGCGCGAATAAAATGCCTTTATAATGGTTTACCGAAAGCTATCTTTTGACTGAATTAACGGCTTACACGGTGATCTACTGTTTCACGGATGGTTTTTATTATTTGAATTAAAACATGTTTAATTTAGTATTTTTATAATGGCAATGTTTTACCTAATGCATATTATTTGCGTTATTTCTAGACATCGGACCAATTTGAGAAGCTCATTATACTCGTATTATCAACACCTATTAAGTTTAGTTGTTGAGACAACACGTTCAATAAAATAAACAGTCTCGCAGTTCACAAATGTATATTTTAAGTAACACGCTGGTCTATCATTAGGCCATATCCTTAAAATACTTAATGGCGAACAGTATTTTGATCATGAAATAAACACCTGACCCATTACGTATATACATTCGTCAGTATAAACTAAGGATTGTATAGTGTGGAAAAGGTAGGTCATTTAGTAAACCGGTTTAGTCATTATTGATAGCTCATCACATACTATCCAGAATTTGCCGCGGACGGGGATCGAAACTGAGCGCGTCCGCTTCGGAATCTGGTGCTCTAACCACTGGGCCACCCTGCCTCACACTACACAAAATGTTTAGTTATATACTTACTACTGTTTCTTGGTTAGACATTTCTTTACGTGGAGCATATATAGCATCCCTTTAGCCGTAAAGTTCCAACTAGCCATCCACAATCTGTCATTATAGAACAAATACCACGTTACATGTGGAAGTGGTATTGGAATAAAATCTTTTATAACCAAACGAACATTAGGTGTTTGGAAGGTGATAACAATTACTTTAAATCAAGATAGGGTGAACAATAAGCATAAAACTAGTGAAAATTGTAAAATAGATATAGAAAGATGATGAATACGAATAAAAATGCTAACTTTATCCTGTTGATGATTATGGAATAGTCATAAAATCTAGTTCAAATCCTCGTGTTAATGCGCACATGACGTTTTGGATATATGAAATTAATGGTAGCACTGCAAGCGATGAGTTTGATAATGATTGCAAGGTTGAATGCAGGGAACTTTTGGCCAATGGTATTCTAAAGAACTTTATTGCTCTCTGGAACAAGAGCTGTGGGACTGGGATGGAGTATGAAATATATAATTTAGGCATAAAACAAGGGTGAGGTATGTCTAATTCACGCCGCAATGAAAATATATAATATAAATAAATCATTTGTTTTCATACCACAGGTGAAACGGCTCTATGCGTTTTTGCGCAAGGGCCCATTGTGTTGTTAGTCTGAGAATAGCAAAAAGCGATGGTTCTAATATAACACTTCCAAACGCAAAGTGATGAATCTCAACTACCATTTAAAACAATATTCCTCATTGCAGGTATGTATTAGGTTTTGCGAACCTAGTAACAAATTAGTTCAGTTGTGACCAGAAGGATAAACCAAAGGCAGCATGAACGGAAAGTATAATCTCATGCACATTCGTTTCGTGCTTACTGGCGACTCATCAGTAGGAGCCGGTATTACGCCCTTTAACCACTATATATTTGGTAGAAGAATGTGGAATAATAGGACGGTACAATCTCCTAGACGAATGTGTAAACCTGTAATAGTGAAGCTAACATAATCTGAAGTCAACGACAATACGACTTCAATGCTAACTCACACTATATAATATATATACCGAGTCTGTAAAGGATACTAACACTATGGCCATTGTGTTAGTAACTGATACCTTTTTTGAAATCGATGAGTACCGGATACTAACACTATGGTTTACGAATCGGTACATGATACCAACCTGATGGATATAAATTTATGCTAAAGTTCACCCAAATTGAGAATTACAACAATTTCCGAACACCTGTTACTCCAGTTAAACCATACACTCTGGCCTTCATCGATATCAGTTATCACATTTCGCGGTAAGCATGACATCATTCAATTCAATATATTACAGTCAAATACTGTTTGTTGCGAAGAACTAATATATATGCAGGTATGTATTAGGTTTTGCGAACCTAGTAACAAATTAGTTCAGTTGTGACCAGAAGGATAAACCAAAGGCAGCATGAACGGAAAGTATAATCTCATGCACATTCGTTTCGTGCTTACTGGCGACTCATCAGTAGGAGCCGGTATTACGCCCTTTAACCACTATATATTTGGTAGAAGAATGTGGAATAATAGGACGGTACAATCTCCTAGACGAATGTGTAAACCTGTAATAGTGAAGCTAACATAATCTGAAGTCAACGACAATACGACTTCAATGCTAACTCACACTATATAATATATATACCGAGTCTGTAAAGGATACTAACACTATGGCCATTGTGTTAGTAACTGATACCTTTTTTGAAATCGATGAGTACCGGATACTAACACTATGGTTTCCGAATCGGTACATGATACCAACCTGATGGATATAAATTTATGCTAAAGTTCACCCAAATTGAGAATTACAACAATTTCCGAACACCTGTTACTCCAGTTAAACCATACACTCTGGCCTTCATCGATATCAGTTATCACATTTCGCGGTAAGCATGACATCATTCAATTCAATATATTACAGTCAAATACTGTTTGTTGCGAAGAACTAATATATATGCAGGTATGTATTAGGTTTTGCGAACCTAGTAACAAATTAGTTCAGTTGTGACCAGAAGGATAAACCAAAGACAGCATGAACGGAAAGTATAATCTCATGCACATTCGTTTCGTGCTTACTGGCGACTCATCAGTAGGAGCCGGTATTACGCCCTTTAACCACTATATATTTGGTAGAAGAATGTGGAATAATAGGACGGTACAATCTCCTAGACGAATGTGTAAACCTGTAATAGTGAAGCTAACATAATCTGAAGTCAACGACAATACGACTTCAATGCTAACTCACACTATATAATATATATACCGAGTCTGTAAAGGATACTAACACTATGGCCATTGTGTTAGTAACTGATACCTTTTTTGAAATCGATGAGTACCGGATACTAACACTATGGTTTCCGAATCGGTACATGATACCAACCTGATGGATATAAATTTATGCTAAAGTTCACCCAAATTGAGAATTACAACAATTTCCGAACACCTGTTACTCCAGTTAAACCATACACTCTGGCCTTCATCGATATCAGTTATCACATTTCGCGGTAAGCATGACATCATTCAATTCAATATATTACAGTCAAATACTGTTTGTTGCGAAGAACTAATATATATGCAGGTATGTATTAGGTTTTGCGAACCTAGTAACAAATTAGTTCAGTTGTGACCAGAAGGATAAACCAAAGACAGCATGAACGGAAAGTATAATCTCATGCACATTCGTTTCGTGCTTACTGGCGACTCATCAGTAGGAGCCGGTATTACGCCCTTTAACCACTATATATTTGGTAGAAGAATGTGGAATAATAGGACGGTACAATCTCCTAGACGAATGTGTAAACCTGTAATAGTGAAGCTAACATAATCTGAAGTCAACGACAATACGACTTCAATGCTAACTCACACTATATAATATATATACCGAGTCTGTAAAGGATACTAACACTATGGCCATTGTGTTAGTAACTGATACCTTTTTTGAAATCGATGAGTACCGGATACTAACACTATGGTTTCCGAATCGGTACATGATACCAACCTGATGGATATAAATTTATGCTAAAGTTCACCCAAATTGAGAATTACAACAATTTCCGAACACCTGTTACTCCAGTTAAACCATACACTCTGGCCTTCATCGATATCAGTTATCACATTTCGCGGTAAGCATGACATCATTCAATTCAATATATTACAGTCAAATACTGTTTGTTGCGAAGAACTAATATATATGCAGGTATGTATTAGGTTTTGCGAACCTAGTAACAAATTAGTTCAGTTGTGACCAGAAGGATAAACCAAAGACAGCATGAACGGAAAGTATAATCTCATGCACATTCGTTTCGTGCTTACTGGCGACTCATCAGTAGGAGCCGGTATTACGCCCTTTAACCACTATATATTTGGTAGAAGAATGTGGAATAATAGGACGGTACAATCTCCTAGACGAATGTGTAAACCTGTAATAGTGAAGCTAACATAATCTGAAGTCAACGACAATACGACTTCAATGCTAACTCACACTATATAATATATATACCGAGTCTGTAAAGGATACTAACACTATGGCCATTGTGTTAGTAACTGATACCTTTTTTGAAATCGATGAGTACCGGATACTAACACTATGGTTTCCGAATCGGTACATGATACCAACCTGATGGATATAAATTTATGCTAAAGTTCACCCAAATTGAGAATTACAACAATTTCCGAACACCTGTTACTCCAGTTAAACCATACACTCTGGCCTTCATCGATATCAGTTATCACATTTCGCGGTAAGCATGACATCATTCAATTCAATATATTACAGTCAAATACTGTTTGTTGCGAAGAACTAATATATATGCAGGTATGTATTAGGTTTTGCGAACCTAGTAACAAATTAGTTCAGTTGTGACCAGAAGGATAAACCAAAGGCAGCATGAACGGAAAGTATAATCTCATGCACATTCGTTTCGTGCTTACTGGCGACTCATCAGTAGGAGCCGGTATTACGCCCTTTAACCACTATATATTTGGTAGAAGAATGTGGAATAATAGGACGGTACAATCTCCTAGACGAATGTGTAAACCTGTAATAGTGAAGCTAACATAATCTGAAGTCAACGACAATACGACTTCAATGCTAACTCACACTATATAATATATATACCGAGTCTGTAAAGGATACTAACACTATGGCCATTGTGTTAGTAACTGATACCTTTTTTGAAATCGATGAGTACCGGATACTAACACTATGGTTTCCGAGTCGGTACATGATACCAACCTGATGGATATAAATTTATGCTAAAGTTCACCCAAATTGAGAATTACAACAATTTCCGAACACCTGTTACTCCAGTTAAACCATACACTCTGGCCTTCATCGATATCAGTTATCACATTTCGCGGTAAGCATGACATCATTCAATTCAATATATTACAGTCAAATACTGTTTGTTGCGAAGAACTAATATATATGCAGGTATGTATTAGGTTTTGCGAACCTAGTAACAAATTAGTTCAGTTGTGACCAGAAGGATAAACCAAAGACAGCATGAACGGAAAGTATAATCTCATGCACATTCGTTTCGTGCTTACTGGCGACTCATCAGTAGGAGCCGGTATTACGCCCTTTAACCACTATATATTTGGTAGAAGAATGTGGAATAATAGGACGGTACAATCTCCTAGACGAATGTGTAAACCTGTAATAGTGAAGCTAACATAATCTGAAGTCAACGACAATACGACTTCAATGCTAACTCACACTATATAATATATATACCGAGTCTGTAAAGGATACTAACACTATGGCCATTGTGTTAGTAACTGATACCTTTTTTGAAATCGATGAGTACCGGATACTAACACTATGGTTTCCGAATCGGTACATGATACCAACCTGATGGATATAAATTTATGCTAAAGTTCACCCAAATTGAGAATTACAACAATTTCCGAACACCTGTTACTCCAGTTAAACCATACACTCTGGCCTTCATCGATATCAGTTATCACATTTCGCGGTAAGCATGACATCATTCAATTCAATATATTACAGTCAAATACTGTTTGTTGCGAAGAACTAATATATATGCAGGTATGTATTAGGTTTTGCGAACCTAGTAACAAATTAGTTCAGTTGTGACCAGAAGGATAAACCAAAGACAGCATGAACGGAAAGTATAATCTCATGCACATTAGTTCTTCGCAACAAACAGTATTTGACTGTAATATATTGAATTGAATGATGTCATGCTTACCGCGAAATGTGATAACTGATATCGATGAAGGCCAGAGTGTATGGTTTAACTGGAGTAACAGGTGTTCGGAAATTGTTGTAATTCTCAATTTGGGTGAACTTTAGCATAAATTTATATCCATCAGGTTGGTATCATGTACCGACTCGGAAACCATAGTGTTAGTATCCGGTACTCATCGATTTCAAAAAAGGTATCAGTTACTAACACAATAGCCATAGTGTTAGTATCCTTTACAGACTCGGTATATATATTATATAGTGTGAGTTAGCATTGAAGTCGCATTGTCGTTGACTTTAGATTATGTTAGCTTCACTATTACAGGTTTACACATTCGTCTAGGAGATTGTACCGTCCTATTATTCCACATTCTTCTACCAAATATATAGTGGTTAAAGGGCGTAATACCGGCTCCTACTGATGAGTCGCCAGTAAGCACGAAACGAATGTGCATGAGATTATACTTTCCGTTCATGCTGTCTTTGGTTTATCCTTCTGGTCACAACTGAACTAATTTGTTACTAGGTTCGCAAAACCTAATACATACTTGCATATATATTAGTTCTTCGCAACAAACAGTATTTAACTGTAATATATTGAATTGAATGATGTCATGCTTACCGCGAAATGTGATAACTGATATCGATGAAGGCCAGAGTGTATGGTTTAACTGGAGTAACAGGTGTTCGGAAATTGTTGTAATTCTCAATTTGGGTGAACTTTAGCATAAATTTATATCCATCAGGTTGGTATCATGTACCGACTCGGAAACCATAGTGTTAGTATCCGGTACTCATCGATTTCAAAAAGGTATCAGTTACTAACACAATAGCCATAGTGTTAGTATCCTTTACAGACTCGGTATATATATTATATAGTGTGAGTTAGCATTGAAGTCGCATTGTCGTTGACTTTCGATTATGTTAGCTTCACTATTACAGGTTTACACATTCGTCTAGGAGATTGAACTCGTCCTATTATTCCACATTCTTCTACCAAATATATAGTGGTTAAAGGGCGTAATACCGGCTCCTACTGATGAGTCGCCAGTAAGCACGAAACGAATGTGCATGAGATTATACTTTCCGTTCATGCTGTCTTTGGTTTATCCTTCAGGTCACAACTGAACTAATTTGTTACTAGGTCTCGCAAAACCTAATACATACCTGCATATATATTAGTTCTTCGCAACAAACAGTATTTGACTGTAATATATTGAATTGAATGATGTCATGCTTACCGCGAAATGTGATAACTGGATATCGATGAAGGCCAGAGTGTATGGTTTAACTGGAGTAACAGGTGTTCGGAAATTGTTGTAATTCTCAATTTGGGTGAACTTTAGCATAAATTTATATCCATCAGGGTTGGTATCATGTACCGATCTCGGAAACCATAGTGTTAGTATCCGGTACTCATCGATTTCAAAAATAGGTATCAGTTACTAACACAATGGCCATAGTGTTAGTATCCTTTACAGACTCGGTATATATATTATATAGTGTGAGTTAGCATTGAAGTCGCATTGTCGTTGACTTCAGATTATGTTAGCTTCACTATTACAGGTTTACACATTCGTCTAGGAGATTGTACCGTCCTATTATTCCACATTCTTCTACCAAATATATAGTGGTTAAAGGGCGTAATACCGGCTCCTACTGATGAGTCGCCAGTAAGCACGAAACGAATGTGCATGAGATTATACTTTCCGTTCATGCTGCCTTTGGTTTATCCTTCTGGTCACAACTGAACTAATTTGTTACTAGGTTCGCAAAACCTAATACATACCTGCATATATATTAGTTCTTCGCAACAAACAGTATTTGACTGTAATATATTCCTCATTGTTTTATCAGTTTGATCATTAGTTTAGTCAAATTAAACAAAGGATTTTTCTACATTATGTTTGACAATCTTCGGCTTTATTGACGAGTGTTACAAGCCTATATATCCTGTATATTTTTTAAAATCAAGTTTGCAAGCTTGAAGTAAGCACTTATACAATTGCAATTAATCTGTCGTCGAACAACATAGCAAGACTAAATTCAGTCACACTTAATGACGCGTTCCGACCTTCAATGATCACCATCAGAGTACGACGGTAAACTGACTAGTAAGGATCATATCACAGTGCATATGTATATGTAAAGCAAAGGTAAATATGTGGCTCTCACTTCTAGTGGTCTTGCATACATTGTACTTGACTGGAAATGTCGGTTGGCAAGCATGAAGACTACTAGAGGTGTGAACCACATTTAATTTTGCTTTCCATATATATATATATATATATATATATATAATATATATATATATATTATTATATATATATATTCTTTATTATGTCCATTGCCTTCGGATATAAGACAGTATATTTCTAATTAGAAGAAAAAACACACGATAAAAGTAGATAATGGCTATTTATTTTCGAGTTTACTAAATTTCGCTATACAATCTTTCATTTATATACATTCTGTATTATCATTTGATTATGGGAATGGCAAAAAATCTGACTCGGTTTTACTTCTATTTCTTGTTTTGTCTGGTTGATAAGTTTGTATGCATTTGTGACAGTGTGTACCTTTGCATGCAAGCAGGCACACTCAGACACAGATGCATACAAACTTATCAATCAGCCAAAACGAGAAATAGAAGAAAAACGGAGTCAGATTTGTTGCAATCCCCATAATCAAATGATAATCCAGAATATATATAAATGAAAGATTGTAGAGCGAAGTTTAGAGAACTTGAAATAAATTGCCATTATCCACTTTGTTTTTAATTTGTTTTTGTTCCTAATTAGAAATATACTGTGTAAAATTCGAACGCAATGGAAATAATAAAGATATATATTTATGTATATATATATATATATATATATATATATATATATAGTGGTACCTCGAGATACGCGCAGCCTAACATACGAGTTTTTTGAGATACGAGCCGGAGCTGGGGCCATATTTTTGTTGAAGATACGTGCCGTGTTTCCCGAGCGTCCCGCTAGTTGGCGCGCAGGGTCGAGCTTCATCCGAGAGAATCTCTCGCTCACTCGCACGTGTTACCCGCTTGAATCAAAGTGTATCTTCTGCGCTGTACTCTTTTTTGATTGATTTGTGCGTGATTACTGAACTTTTTTGTGTGTTATGGGGCCGAAGAAAGTGAGTGCTAAGGATAATGGTGACAGGAAGAGCATGATGTCGATAGAACTAAAGCAAGAAATAATAGAAAAATATGAGCGTGGCGTACGAGTGATTGGATTCGCAAAGATCTATGACCGTAGTAAATCGACAATTTGTACGATATTGGAGCATAAGGATGCAATCAAGAGTGCTACATCAGCAAAAGGAGCCACAATTCTTTCCCAATGAAGGACAAATATCCACGAAGAAATGGAGAAGCTTCTGCTCGTGTGAGTGAAATAGGAGTTGGCAGGAGATACTGACGGAGACGGTAATATGCGAGAAGGCACGGAGTATTTATGCCGACTTTGTGAAGAAAGAAGCATCATATTTTGTTATGTATTTGTTAATTATACATGTTTGTTTCTTATTTAAAAACATATCTTTATTCCTAATTAACAATGGGTTGGGGGATTTTTCATAGGTCCTTAACGGATTAAATTGAATTCAGTTATTTTGAATGGGAGAAATTCGTTTGAGATACGAGCCGATTGACTTCCAAGCTCGGTTCTGGAATGAATTAAACTCGTATCTCGAGGTACCACTGTATATGGAAAACAAAATTGAATATGTGGTTCACACCTCTAGTGGCCTTCATGCTCGCCAACCGACATTTCCAGTCAAGTTCAATGTATGCAAAACTGCTAGAAGTGAGAACCGCATATTTACTTTTGCTTTCCATATATTTGCACTGTGGTTTGATCCTCGCTAGTCAGTTTGCCGTCGTACTCTGATGATCATGGAAGGTCGAAACGCGTCAGTGCGTGTAACTTACGGTAGTTTTGCTATTTTGTTCGTCGACAGGTTAATTACATTGGTGTTTAATTCAAGCTCGCAAACTTGATTTAAAAAATTGTTACCACAATCTGCGCAATCATTGCTTGTTTAATCGGATTAAATTCTTTCGGTTGCAATATTCCTATTGAAATTATGCACCATTCTGGCGTCCGTATCTGACTCGAACATCATGTAATAAAATAGGTAAACAAAATGCACTGAAATATTTTTAGAAATCTCATTTCTCTTTAGACTCTTTATTACTAATTCAAACATCGCACTGAAGAGCTTTTGAAACTTCATGAAGGAGAAGTTGGAACGAGTGTCGTTTTATCTATCGAAAATCAAACAAACACCTGCTCACTATCTCTAATAATTCCAAATCTCTTCAATATCTATCAACTACTGCTTTACTAAGTGGAGATCACACACATACATTTAAATTTCACAGTGAGTTGGCATCTAACCAGACATAGGATAAGAAGCAACGCTGATTAAATTTAGCTAATGAAATAGAAACAGCGTCGGTACTGTTGCAACCACATCGAACCGGATGAGAAGATGCAACGTCATAACTGGCCTCTGGTCTTAGAAGCGCGGTTAGTTAAACCAATCCTGAATCTCAATTTGCAACATATTTCAAACTGAGTAGCAGACATGAAGAGTCCAGTCTATCTTGCTACAAGATCAATTTCAAAGCTCATCTTTATGCAGTGAGGAGCTGTAATGCTGCTGAAATGGATGGCATGATAAATATTTTGTTTAGGAAATGGAAGCTTGCCATAACATGCACCAAATTACTTCGCGTTTTTCACAAATTGACGCGCTCCAACTGTGAAGTAGAATGCCGTTGTTATCTCAACTACTGAAAGAGGAATTTGAAACTCCAGCCAGCTATCGTGGTATTAGTCTGCTTTTTGTTGCATTGATTTATCATTTCCACTATCGTCAAATTAATTCTTGAAGATCGAGAGGAATGGATCATGCCGACTCAGACATGGTCTCGTCGGTGAAAGTTATGTCTGGGTTAAGTTCAAGATACGTCTTATTTTTCACCTTCGCCTTTACTATCACTGGCTTACAAATATCGTTTATCTAAACTACTTGGTCTCTTTAAACTAAGTGTCGAGCATTATGCATTAAGTGGGTGTCCAATCCAAAATTTTGCCTAACTGAAGCCAAATTTGGTTGGATCATTTGACTTAGTTTGTATTTTTAACCTTCTTCTTTTGCCATTTATGAATAGTTCCTGTGTTTGTCGATCCTGTGGTATCGTTTGTATCTTGTTCAACTATATCGTAGATACAGATTTTAAAAATTTAAATAATACTATCCGAAGTGATATTATCTAACTTTGTCCAGTTTTATTACAGTGCACACTGCCGATCACATATTGTTAGCGAATGAAGCAATCTTGAAAGTATTTAACCTTACTTAAAAATATATATTCAGTATATCTATAGTCAAATTCCACCAAATCAGTCAGTATGTTTCATATTTTTCCAAAACCATAGATTTTGCTAATTTACGCTATGAAATCTTTTGTCAACTTGGGATTTCTGGTGTTACCTGATCTACCTAAATTGCTCAGATTTCCAGACACATCTAACTGCAGCTGCCATTGGAAACTTTTGTATTTATGCCTTGTAAAGACTATTCTATGTGCTAGTTTATACTGCTGAAATACGAGAAACGGCTGACCTAGGCTTCCACCAATTGTACAATTCTTTAAGCTGATGCATACAAGAGGATTCCTTTGCATAATGTGTACTAGACACTAGAAAACATTTTGAGTAAAGTTTAAGTGCTAATTCTTTTCGTGATTTTGATTTGCCACCTCCATTGCATCTTTTTGAGGAACGTCAACTGTGCTGGTCGTAGCCTTTTCCAAATTGGCCATTTCATCATTGAGTGTTATGTTGCTGAGGCGACTGCGTTGAATGGCTGGTACGTCAATTATTCTCAAAATCGCTCAATTGATCACGCCATACGTCCACAGTAAACAAACGAATCTTGAATGTGCGACATTCCGCAGGATCCCTACAGCAAAGAGTTCGCAATGAAGCGACCTAGTGTATTTTACCATATTATTACGTTTTATAGAAATAATTGTGCGGAAGACATAGATCTCTGTTTATATAATTGTGTTTGTATTTAATACGCGCTGTCTTCATATCTAAGTCAGATAAAGTCTAAGATTGATCTTTAATTTGATTTTTCTTGTCAATTAATAGCCGAGTGCACATTAATGGGAGTGCCTTCAGTTTCGACTAATCTGTCCGGATTTGGATGTTTCATGGAGGAGCACATTGAGGATCCAAAGTCCTACGGTATCTATATTGTGGATCGACGATTTAAGAGCAGCGACGAGTCCGTTGATCAGCTGACAAACGTAAGCCGCTAAATTGTCACCTTTTGAAATTTACTCCAATTGTCTTTAAACATCAGCAACATGCAGACTATGGGTCGTATTTTCTTAGATAATCCTTTATCTATGTAGTTACGAAGTTTACGAATTTTGTTTATTTCAATATATTTTTGTACTCGAGCCTCTTTTGCTTTGTTTATTTGACATTTCCCTTTTGGTCGTTTGTCGCTTTTTGCATATAAACACTTTAATCTACAGTTCTTTTAGTTAAAAAAATATTCCTCATTATTTTACTAGTTTTAGCATTATTTTAGTAAAACATAACAAAGGATTTTCTACGTTATTTTTGATAATCTGTGGCTGTATCGACAAGAGTTAAATCAAGTTTGCGAGCTTGAAGTAATCACCAATCCAATTGCAATTAACCAGTCGTCGAACAACAGCAAAACTACCGTCAGTCACACATACTGACGCGTTTCGAACTTCCATGATCATCATCAGAGTACGACGGTAAATTGACTAGCGAGGATCAAACCGCAATGTATATATGAGGAAAGCGAAATTAGAAATATCGCTCTCACCTCTAATAGTTCCGCATAATTGACTGGAAATGTCAGCTGCAGAATTTATATGCTAACTTAAACGTCAAAAAATGTTCTGTGATATGCCCGTATGTATTGATGTAGTTGCTTAGTTTTCACTTGTTTTATTACATTTCGATATCGTTGTGATGAGCGTATCGTTGTAATAGAAATCCGTAAATGTGTTTCGAAATATACTTAAACAAAACGTAGACAGAGAACTTCAACATCTTGTTGCGCATAACAAGGCTCAGGTAATGGAGTCGTTTCTTGCGTAACTAAAATCCGTATGTAAAAAATAATGAAGACAGACGTACAAGCAAACGAAATTTGATCTTGGTTGATTAATTTTTTCGCTACGCCACAATTTTTCTCTCCTTCTCTGAGTCTGTAGCTGGCTACAAACAACCCATATAGGGCGATGGGATAATCGGCAAACTTTAAGTGCAACCGTGCCTGCTCATGTGATGGAGCCTTATTTTATTGTCTGACAAATAGCATTTTATGGCGTATTTAAAAAAAACTGTCGCGAATGTTAATGGTGCTTATTCGGTGTTGATATCTTATATTTGCCATGCTTTTCTGTCAACGGTGGTGGACGCAAATCCTACTAACGTATAAAAATATTGCTTGTACAAATGGACTATATACACAATCTCTTAGGCGAAGTTAGAAATATTGCTCTAGCCTTTGTGATTCTTAATTTCGCCTTGTCATTCCTATTTATTAAATTATCAATAAATCAATCAATCAACACATTCCATATTTTTTTCTCTAATCCAGGTTTTTAACTGAGCGATGGTTAATCCCGTAATTGCCACACAATTTGAGTGCAAATATAATACTGAAAGGTAAAGGAAAATGATATTCTATTCTATGTGACCTGAACAGAAACTTCGTTGTCTAATATTAAAACCAGATTTTCTGCGTAGTCAAGAGTGATTTATGTACCACCAATGTGAATTTAGACCCCTGCATTGTACACGCATGATACGATTACAATTCACAATTGCATATTTTATGTTGTCAAAGAAAAATGGACTAAACGAAGACCCTTGTCAGATGCTAGTGCTGATAAAAAACTGCGATAATTCATTGTTGACGACGATGCGACCAGAAGTGTAAGTACAAAGAGCACGCATTATATTAAACGATTTAGCGGGAATATCATTTTTTCGATATTATCTTGAAAACACCGCCTTAGGGCTGAATTTTGACGTTTAGAACTAATTCCTAGTCCGAATCTAGACTTAATCACGCGAATATCTGAAATGATATAAAGTAAAAGAAGTTTTAAATATAGATATAACTTGAGCCTAGCTTATACTACGATCTTTATGGCACAAATTATAATTGGCAGATTTGAAAATTGAAATAATGGTTGAATCGCGCATAACTATCGGAAATGTATCATCATTCCAAATAATATATATTTTATTCTTTGCGCTATAAACTTTGCAACGCCCATTCTTAAATAAAACCAATTACAGGTCATCGTGACATACAGCTTTGTAATATTTAAAATTTTAGTTTTTCTTATTTATCTGCAACTCTGCATGTATTTTGGGATTAGAATTTTACGTTGTTGAGACAAGAATGCTTGCGGCGATCGTGACTGAATTAGGCAGCCGTTAGAAATTCTCTTTTAAGTGTTCCGCTCACCGATGAGAAGGCTTCGTTTTTGTTAGAACCATTTATTATTTTTATTACTTAATTTTCTCGCAACCATTATGCGACTATTTTGGAATAAATGTAATTTGTTATCTGATGTGAACGCTTCAACCAACTCTGCAGCCCTTTTAATCCAGAGTGATGCAAGATCGATTTTCAGATTGTATCTAAATTATCGTTTATTATAAGCCGAGCTAGCAGAAACAATGCGCCTAGTTTCAATTCTACACAGGCTTATTAGTGACACAACGATTACGAGAACTTATAATGCCATATATGGAAATTTGTGGCATGTGCATGCCGTACCTAAAAGGATACTCTAGGTTCTGCATGTATATTGAGCTCGACATTTACGGCAGTGTTACATTCAATAACACGCATAATTTAGCTAAATTAAACGTACGTTCTAATGTGTCAATCTTCTAATTTTTGCGTTAAAATGCATCCGCATTAAAATGGGATGTTTAAGTAAATTGCTTTATTTTCTAGTTCTGCAGACGCCTGGTTCATTTGACTTTTTCTTTAAGCAGCTGCCTGAATCAATTCTAATATGCTCGTTGTCTTTTGAATCTGGACCAACCAGTGTGTTAATTCTTAAAAAATAGCTTCGAAATTTTGGTACTTTATATAGAAATGGCACGAAACTGCTATAAAGCAAATACTGTACAGACCAGATTTGTTTATATTAAATTGTTATGTTTAATTTGCCATTAACCGTTTTCTTCAGTAGTACATCCAAGGAAAGTAAAGTATGCCGTGGCTCCGGAGATGGTAATATGATTTCGAGCTACTGCCTGAACTATAATGACAATAGTTTCTTCAATTGGAACATTTGTAAATAAACACGTCATATCAAAAGACGCCATAATCTTGTTTTTAACATTCATATGTTGAATTCTGCTAACGAACTAGACAGAAATGGCAACTAAAAGATTACCTAGTAGTTTATTCAACGGTTCCAAGTTACGGACTAATCATTTGGCCAATGCATGGAACAGGGAATCAACTATTGATAATATTGGTCCCACAGGACAGCTTTTTTTATGGGTTTTTGGAAGTCCGTTCGTTGTTGTAGATGATCCAACTGGTCTGTGCTTCTCTTCAACGACCTCATTAAATAAACTGACATCGGTTAACATTTCAATTTCATTTATTGCATTCCGCTCAACTTTTTCATTCCACCAATTAAAGAAAACATGAATTCAGAAAAGACTTAATTACTTTTAATCAAAATTGCGATCTTGATATAAAAACCTGATCTATTATATAAAGATATTTGCCAGTATAAACTAAGTATTTTATAGTGTGGAAAAGGCAATTCATCCAGTAGACCGGTTTCGTCATTATTGGGAACTCATCACGTACTTTCCAAAATTTGCCACAGACGGCTCGAAACTGGAAAACTCATTTTCAGAATCTGGTGCTCTAACCACTAAGCCACCCTGCCGCACACTACACAGTTTCCATTTATTTAAAGGTTCTTGGTTAGCCTTTTCTTTAGGTAGAGCTTACATAGCATCTCTTTAGCCCTAAGGTTCCAATTATCTATCCCCAATCTGTCATTATAAAATAGATACCACGTTACATGGGGTAGGGGTATTGAAATGAACATTTATACAATTAAATGGACGTTAGGTGCGCGGACGATGATAACTCTTAATTTTAATCAAGGATGTGTTATTGACATAAACACCTGACCCACTATTTACATATATTTGTCAGTATAAACAAAATAGTGTATAGTGTGTATAAGGCAAATCATCCAGTAGACCGGTTTTATCCTTATTGGGAATTCATCACGGCAAATTCTTGACAGTACGTGATTTGATGAATTTCCTTTTCCACACTATACAATTCTAAGTATATACTGACAAATGTATGTAAATAATAGGTTAGGCTTTCCTATCAAGATCGCAACCTTGATTAAAAGTAATTGTTATCACCGCCCGCGCAACCAGTGTTCGTTTTAGCCTATTGATTCTCAAAATAAAAAATATTTTTTATTGACATGTTTTCTGTTTTATTTATGTTTAGTTCATGTTCGAGTTTTGCCAATACTCCAGACGACAGCGTATTATTCTGCGCAATCGTACTGAACGTCTAAGCGAGCTGCTTGATTGGAAAAACCTCTCGTCTGTAAGTCTTGTCTCATCTGATTATTATGCTTACAGGAACGTCTTTAAATCCCATACAGAAATTTGCTCATTGAATTTATTAGCTGCAAATTGATAAAAGACCGACATATAATTGCTATTTCTAAACAAAATAGTTGCAATTCAGTCATGTTAACAAGTTTACTGACCAAAATTGAACACGTTTTAAAACGTACATTTATCAAAGTCGTTTAAGAAGGCTAGCGTCTATTCAACATAGTTAATTGAAGTTAATTTAATTTTTAATGACTGAGTGTATAATTTTTTATGATTGGTTTCTATCGTTTATTTGCCAAAGTGATTAACGTGGAGAGTAGAGTCAGGCAAAATTTGCAGTTAATTTTTAGGAATGAGATAATGACTACCTATAATCAATCTTTTAATATCGGTTCTGCTTTGAACAAAAACTGATGCCTAGTTGATAGAGTACTAAAATTACTGTCCATTGTATTAGGAATGAGGATATAATTCCTTAAATCTTTCCCTATGTGTAATTGGTTTTAATATATTCTGTATAGATTTTGTTGTATCAGATGATGACTCTAGTTTGGATCGTATGTTTTTGTTATCTTCTGAATGAAGATGAAGAATTTCTAGCATGTGTAGACGAACACAAGCAAAGATTGAAATTAACTTTATAATAGAATTTCTTGATTACACTTCAAATTTTCGTACATTTTAGTGGCCGGGTGTTTTGTGCTTTGGTTACAGAGTAAATAAGTATCTTTTTTTATAGATCATTGATTTCGTGAGCGGTGATAACAATTATTTTAATCACGGTTGTTTTCTTGATATAAACATTCATGTCCGTAGCAAATTCTGGATGAAATCGGCTTACTGAATGAATGGTGTTTTCTAGTTAGTTTATACTGACAAATATGTATATATAATGGATATGGTGTTAACGCTCCAAAAATTATATCGCCACCATATTTAAATAAGCTCGAAAGGAAATCATCGGGGCCTGCAGCCCTGTGTCCTTCAAGAGATAGGATTGTATTCCGTATTTTTAAATCTGATGGTTGTTAAAGTTTGACATTCCATATTGATGATACAGAACTGGTTTTGGGATTCGGGTCTGAAGCATGTGTCCACGAAAATTGATCTTTGAAACATTCAGTCCACTTATTTTATCGGTTATTAGTTGGTTATTACTAACATGTATAGTTTAGCATACTTTTAATTTTTCGGACTTGTCGCGTGGATAGGTTGGAGCAAACAAGAGATATTTTTTATGCGAATGCTTCTTCCATCTCTTCGGCCTTTCTTGTCCAAAAGGATTCTAGATCGACTTATAAAGTTCACATAATTTGAAGCCTTATAACTCTACGAGTATTATTATAACCCAAGCCAGCAAGAAATTGGCGCCTGGTTTCGAGTATCTCAGTAGATTTTACAAGGAGCGAATGATTATTTATACGGAGGCCTACAATGCCACATACAGTAACACCTGCATTTTGCAAAGCGCAACTTAACGTTGCCCAAAGTGCATTCGAACTTTCACCATCAAAACCTGTTAGCTTTGACATTAGATTATCTTCATATATTTGTCGGACGGACGATTTCTCGAGTTTACTTTCATCTATAGCAGGTATAGTCTTATTTATTTTCCGGAAAACGTTAGTGAAAATCTACGACGGATAAGTACGTGGTCCGAGTTGGCATAAATGCTACAAAATGAATTTCAATCCTGGATACAACCACGCCATCTATAACTCATTGCTACATGATCAATTGAATTGCACCGTTTTTCGGGGGCTGGAGGGCGCCACGTGGCTTAATATCTTGAAAACGTCTGATGTTTGTGCAACTTAAATATATGCAAGTATGTATTAGGTGTTGCGAAACTTGTAACAAATTAGTTCAGTTGTGGCCAAAAGGATAAACCAAAGGCAGCATGAACGGAAAGTATAATCTCATGCACATTCGTTTTGTACTTACTGGCGACTCATCAGTATGAGCCGGTATTACACCCTTTAACCACTATATATTTGGTCGAAGAATGTGGAATAATAGGACGATACAATCTCCTAGACGAATGTGTAACCGTACAATGAAGCTAACATCATATAAAGTCTACGACAATGCGACTTCAACGCTAACTCACACTATATTATATATATATATATATATATATATATATATATATATATATATATATATATATATATATATATATATACCGAGTGTGTAAAGGATACTAACACTATGGCTATTGTGTTAGTAACTGATACCAACATTATTTTACCGAAAAGGTACATAGTACTAACACTATGGTTTCCGAGTCGGTACTGTGTGTTGCGAGGATCTAATATATATGCAACAAACAGTATTTAGCTGTAATATATTGAATTGAATGATGTCATGCTTACTGCGAAATGTGATAACTGATATCGACCAAAACCAGAGTGTATGGATTAACTGGAGTAACAGGTGTTCAGAAATTGTTGTAATTCTCAATTTGGGTGAACTTTAGCATAAATGGATATCCCTCAGGTTGGTATCATGTACCGACTCGAAAACCATAGTGTTAGTACCATGTACCTTTCGGTACAATAATGTTAGTATCAGTTACTAACACAATAGCCATAGTGTTAGTATCCTTTACAGACTCGGTATATATATTATATATATATATATATATATATATATATATATATATATATATATATATATATCCGTCGTAAAGACCATCCCCTCCTCAACGTGGTACGACGGTGTCAACCATGTCTCGATGGCCGATCGTACATGGGCTAACGGGGCTATGGTGGTGGTGTCACCAGGGCGGGTGGATTTCCGACCGGCAATCGGATCTCCTATAAAATACCACATGAGCCCGACGACGGCACCATGACGCGGCGTGTGTTCCCCGCCACAAAAGGGTTCAACAGCCACAGGATTACGTGGACTCCTGGACAGTACCCCGTACTTCCGAATGGCGAATGAGCTCTCAACAGCCACCGGCAACCATGTAACTTACTGCAGTCTTGCAGACTGCGCTTGGATGTGCAAAGGCTAGAGGTGCGTCCTCAATCAAATAGCCGAGTGGTGAGGGGACACCACTTGTACCAAATTCCCAAGAAACTCCATGAAATGATATCAATGGAGCTGGCTTATCCTCCAAAAGGAGTCAGCCGCAGTAAAGTAAAAGTAAGTGTATATATATATATATATATATATATATATATATATATATTATATAGTGAGTGCGTTGAAGTCGCATTGTCGTGGACTTTTATATGATATTAGCTTCACTATTGCAGGTTTATACATTCGTCTAGGAGATTGTACTGTCCCATTATTCCACATTCTTCGACCAAATATATAGTGGTTAAAGGGCGTAATACCGGCTCCTACTGATGAGTCGCCAGTAATCACGAAACGAATGTGCATGAGATTATACTTTCCGTTCATGCTGCCTTTGGTTTATCCTTCTGGCCACAACTGAACTAATTTGTTACTAGGTTCGCAAAACCTAATACATACTTGCATATATATATTTGTTCTTCGCAACAAACAGTATTTAACTGTAATATATTGAATTGAATGATGTCATGCTTACCGCGATATGTGATAACTGATATCGATGAAGGCCAGAGTGTATGGTTTAACTGGAGTAACAGGTGTTCGGAAATTATTGTAATTCTCAATTTGGGTGAACTTTAGCATAAATTTATATCCATCAGGTTGGTATCATGTACCGACTCGGAAACCATAGTGTTAGTATCCGGTACTCATCGATTTCAAAAAAGGTATCAGTTACTAACACAATAGCCATAGTGTTAGTATCCTTTACAGACTCGGTATATATATTATATAGTGTGAGTTAGCATTGAAGTCGCATTGTCGTTGACTTTAGATGATGTTAGCTTCACTATTACAGGTTTACACATTCGTCTAGAAGATTGTACCGTCCTATTATTCCACATTCTTCGACCAAATATATAGTGGTTAAAGGGCGTAATACCGGCTCCTACTGATGAGTCGCCAGTAAACGCGAAACGAATGTGCATGAGATTATACTTTCCGTTCATGCTGTCTTTGGTTTATCCTTCTGGTCACAACTGAACTAATTTGTTACAAGGTTCGCAACACAATACATACTTGCATATATATTAGCTCTTCGCAACAAACATTATTTAACTTAAGTATAGTCTGTTTCGGGAAGCTATCCAACAGTTGCTCAACATTATCGTTAAGCAAGGTACTTAAAGTGTATTTTCCATCTAAATCATATTCTTCGTTATTTAAGCATCGAACTTGAACATTTATGTCACACAACCAAGGCTATATCCGATCTTCTTTCTTGGTAAAGAGCTTACGTCGGAGTAAAAAGCGTTCTTGCTGTTGCCTTCGCAACAATCGGTGGGATCAGAAGCAGAGACAACGATTTTTGTAAACTTATTTAAGCGAACTGAAGAAAATGGGCTATTCACAGGGATCATTTCAGTTAAACAAGATTCAGCTAGTGATCTAAGTACACTACCGACGCCCCGTTCACCGGCTTGAGAAAATTTATACACTAGACCGGTTTCATCCTTTTTGGGAAATCTTCGCGTAATGTCCAGAATTTGCCGCGGAAAATTTCCAAATAAGAACAAAACCGGTCTACGGAATGAAATAACATCCATGTTGTAGCACTCTTCGTTAATAGTGGAAAATGTATGTAAATAATGGGACTTGTGTTTAGGTCAAGATCGCCACCTTGGTTTAAATAATTATCTGCGCCCGCGCCACTAATGTTCGGTTTATTATATAAACGTAATATGAACTTGTTTTTGTAGCATTTAATTCTACAAAAGAAAGAGTTGTTCATTTAAAATCACGGCCATTATCTTCAAATAGGTCAAAACTTAGTTGTTACGTGAATAAGACATATCCATTTAAAATTTTGAAATGCACAAAAATATGCATAGTTCTATTTGGCGCAGATTTGCGCTTAAGCCGTTGTCTTGTGGTTTTGTGCAAACATGTATTTTAAAGTATGGCTTTTTTCTCGAGATAACCATACATAAACTCAGACATGCAGACATGCATACATATACAAATGCATAAACACATTAAATATATACATTCATACGCACATAGGTACAGATGCACGTACGTACTTACCCATGCAAATACAGACATGTGTGATATATATATATATATATATATATATATATATATATATATATATATATATATTCCACTTGAAAGAAAGACTAACTCAAAATATAGTATGAAATATGAATGAAAATGCGTGTAGCATGCGGAAGGGATGAAGCAGTGTATAGTCTAAGACTCCAAAGCAAATGTGTCTCGTTTGGAGCCTCGTCCGCAAATTCTGGACTGTATCTGAATTCCCAATAAAGACGAAACCGGTCTACTGGATGAATTGCCTTTGCTAGCTGATGCTATACTTGGTTTATACTAGCAGCATACATTTAAGCAAAATTCTGTCATTATACTTAAATTCAATATATGTATGTATTCTTTAACTTTTTAATAAGCAACATCAGTAACAATAATTACAACAATGACGGTAACAACGCAGATGTTAAATTCGGTAGGGTGGAATCATAATGTTTAATTTCATGACGCGCCTGGGAATCACCTTCTGCAGTTCATATTCACAGGTAACGAAATAGTAGCAGATTTAATCTGCCCATGCAATTCAGCCTACTGCAATTCAAACATGCATGTCACGAACAAGTGACTGGATTCATCTTGTTCGAAAGTGTCGAGCGCACTATTGGTCTGCTTCGCTGCATAATGCTCTTATCTGCATTAACGGATGTCGCGTCAATTTAGAGACTGAAAATAGCATAAAATAACGGGTATATGTAGACCTTCTGTACAATTATTCACAAAATCAGTAAACGGTATTAAAGACAAAATGATAAATTTGGAATTTAAGCCAAGGGTTCACGCATAAGAACGTAACAAATAGTCTCCATGGTACTTTCTATTTCCCTACGCCATCCTAGGTGACTTACAAATTGAGGAAATAATTAAATTAAAGTACACACTATTTACCTATAGTCCTCATTTCAAATATGAAAACATGATTGACAGTAGCCCAAAGAAAGTTTGAGTCGAATAATTTGCATTGTTCAAATAAATTAGTCCACAAAATATATAAATATAGTAAAACCTAAATAGATAAACAATGAACAGCGGGAATTCTCAATAAAGCCTTTACAATTTGCATTGTTATGATTACCATTCATTCACACAGTCAGCATGGATTTTGAATAATTATACACTGATTTAGCCTGGCAGTCACCTCTTCCGAGCTGTGCCACTACACTCTACATTACACCATTATTGCCAATTCAGCTTTAAAGAAAGCCGTCATCGTTGATATACCTTTGAGGTTTTCACTGTATCGCAGCGTAATCACGATCAAACTTCTCATTTTATTTTGAGACTGGTTAAATGCGTTAGTATTGGTGTTTATCCCAAGCTCGCAAACTTAATTTAAAGCAATGTGTGCATCTACTTATTTATCACCTTGTAACAAAAGCCGTTAGACAACCATCTTTTCCACATTTTCTATGTTCCGATGACTAGTTAAATAACATTTGGAATTTGTGTTCATATTTCAAGTCCACAAGCTTTATTTAAACGGTTTTTCTAATAACTATTAGCTTACTAAATTAAATTCGGCTGTATGTGTTGGTTCGTTAATTTAGAATGAATGATTGTCTGAACGCCACAAACTTGGTTTAATTAATTATTCCCTACTATGCAATCAAATACATATATACACAAAACATTCATCAAAAGATATCTAGGCCTCCCATATAGTTAGTCTTTGAAGAGCGTATGACAGGCAGAATTATTATATCTTTCTAAGAGACCCTGCTGACAGCTTAACTCAGATTTTCGTCAATTTTTTGAATAGTTGGGATGTGGCGTTACGTAATCGCGAATAATGGTTTCCGGCCACTTGATTTCTAATCTAGATTCTTGGCACCAGTCATCTATCGGGATTCTCTCGATAGCCTGGCGAGCAACATATGCATTTACTTTATCAAAGGATGATAAACCAACAAAATAGGCATTCCTTAACTAGGTATTTCTGGTAATGGTACATAAAATAGCAACGATATAGACTATTGGGCGTGAAAAATCTGGCTTCTGATTAATGCGACATGAAGATTAACTGGCAAGTACATGGATTTACAAAGCTATCCAGGGGCTGGCAGGAATAGTCAAAAATTTCCAATACTCTTCAGCACAAACGAAAATTACAGCATACTTGACTTGAAGACATTTGAATTCGTACTTAGAAAAATGGGTGCGTGGTTCCATATTCTTTTTCACAACATTTTAAAAGCAGCCGCAGATAGGCCAACGTGTATGATGCAATGAAGGGTCCTAGATAGACGAATAAGTTGACAGCTGACAGCTGACAGCTGGGTGTTGCTAAGCACGATCGTAGGTATTGCATAAAATTAGGCCATAAAAAGCGTTTTTTATTTAGGCTGGAATTAAAATCACCGAAAATCACTATGACGGTCGAACTGCTTTCATAATACGAGACTAAATCTAATAGCAAAATTGTTTTGATTTGGCTCATTTACATTTAATTCTTCTGTAACCAGGATGTCTACACGGAGCCTAGAATAGACAAATCTGCTAAAATATGGGATTGCTGAAAAACAGTACTATATCTAACTGAATTACTCTCGTATTTGAACAAATGAATAATACACTTTTACGTGTGCTTGTCCAGAATTATTTCCAAAAGATTTAGTGAGAATTGTAATCGCGTTGGTATTTCTATTTTTTGTAAAAAATCAATTTTCATGTTGAATGCTCCCCTTCAAATTTGGTTATTTATAATTGGAAAGCTGATCGTTTTCAAGAATTATATACGTGCGTCTTATAAATCTTCTTTTCGTGCTTTCTGTCATTTAATATTTAAACAACAAATTTTGTTGCTCTTACACTTTAAAAAATCGTGTTCTTGAAATAGTATTATCGACGTGCGAGACTGTTATCAGTGTACAAGCATCATCCAGATCTGTTCACTCCAATCGACGGCATTGAAGCCTCAAACATTCCATCTGACTTCGATGCCAGCAGTATGATCAGCATGTACATAAAGAGAACTGAAGTCTTGCCAGCATCTTCAGAAACTGCTGGTGCTGGTGGTGTTAGAAGACGTGATTCAAGAAGATCAAAACGTCATGATCGAAGGTATGCACATTAATCTATATTATTTATTTTTCACGTGAAATAGAATTTATCAGTTTTTCTTTTCTTTCTAGTACTGTAGAGCAATGACATTATAGTTACAGAACTTTAAAGTAGTTGTTAAACTATATGTTCAATTTGTTGTACTGCTTTGCTTTTTTCATGGCCAGCTTTTGACATCTATTGTTTATTGCAGATATTTAATATCATTTAAAAGTTTTAAACTCATATTTGCTTTACAGGTGAGCCCTAAATATGTGTCATTACGAAAATGAATATTCTTAAAATAAAAATATCAGGGAACTCTGGTTATTAATAGAATATTAGGCGTAATTCTTTAGTTCAAATGTTACGACTATGATTGTTTCTTTTCGTAATTCGCGTTTAAAATTCTAATTAATGATTACACCAATTATATTCCTCTTTTCATCGGACATGATAGCGTTAAACAATTTAAGTTTTAATAAATAAATGTGCCTTACATTTGTTGTTACCTCACGTCAAAATACATGTCTTGAATAAGTGTTCAATATGCTAACTAGTCAAGCGTGATGCAAAATTGATTTTGTACAACTTTACATGAATTTATACAAATAAGCAATCACATAGCGTGGGAGGTGGTAAAATTGTTAAAATAAATGTTGCGAACTTCATATACACACCAATACCATTAGTATAAAGTAGAAATTGTATAATGTAGAAAAGACCGTTCATCAAATAGACCGGTTTCGTCCTTATTTGGAACTCTTAAAATGCTATCCAGAATTTTGCCGCAGACAGGGCTCAAACTGAGACGCGTTTACTTCAGATTCGGTGATTGTATAAAACCATCTTATATCAAATGAAATCTTTAATTTAGTTTTATTTATCATTTGATGCGTGATATTAAATGTCTAGCGATGGAATAAGAGCAAGCGAGCTTGAACTTAAGAGATGACGATAAAAACTTGTCACTGGCATTGCAGATGCAAATGCTCCGTGCAGTTGAGAAATAATTTAGTGAAGACAGTTTGAATCTGTATTATCCATTCCCATTGGGAATGGGCGAGCTTTTGTTCTTTTGTGGCCTACACAATTACCAAATTCATGGTTATGCGGGAGTGAAGCATCAAATATTTCAAATTGTGATGTAGTGTTGTGCTGTTTCTACCTGATTTATGGTAATGTCAGTTCGTGCTATAGTGGTTGCTATTACTGACTAGAGCAAGCCGTTCTTTGAGCTTGAAACTGGTTGGGCTACAAGATTTTCTTTTAACGATGCTTGAAACTCCTTATAGATATTTTGTCGGTTCTGCTAGATTTTAAAAGTAATCATTCTTTTCACAAGCCAAATAGTTAGGAGTTGGCATGTACAGGTTTAAGAATCCGAGAACCAGGTTGCCTACGCGGAACCTAGCAAAGACTAAACGAAAGTCAAATAAGGCTTTGGCTATAATACTGAATTACATAACGTCTGTACTATGCCTGGCTAGATTATTCTCGTATTAGTGCGGGAGAATAATCGCCATTTCCCGTAAACTAGAACTGAATGAGTCAATTTATGGAGCGTTCAAAGCAATTTGAGGCTCCTGGAGACAAGCAATGGGGATAATGCTGTTGTGCAGTTTGACAACCGTAAGTCTGACTAGCTTTCAAATTCCACTAATCAAAGGCACACGAGGATAAAAGTAATCATTCTTTTCACAAGCCAAATAGTTAGGAGTTGGCATGTACAGGTTTAAGAATCCGAGAACCAGGTTGCCTACGCGGAACCTAGCAAAGACTAAACGAAAGTCAAATAAGGCTCTGGCTATAATACTGAATTACATAACGTCTGTACTATGCCTGGTTAGATTATTCTCGTATTAGTGCGGGAGAATAATCGCCATTTCCCGTGAACTAGAACTGAATGAGTCAATTTATGGAGCGTTCAAAGCAATTCGAAGCTCCTGGAGACAAGCAATGGGGATAACGCTGTTGTGCAGTTTGACAACCGTAAGTCTGACTAGCTTTCAAATTCCACTAATCAAAGGCACACGAGGATAAGCAAAGACTACTGAAAGTGTATCGTGAGTATTGTTGTATATGTTCTTCACAAATAAATAAGAGGAAACGCCGGTATCCGTCTTTATCATACTTATTCCTGGAACTAGTGGGTATGAGCACGTGATTTTGTAACTTCCTTCGTCGAAATATAGGGGCCCAACAGTCACTAAACGACTTCTGATTGAAGTCTCTGAGCTAAAACTGTCTTTATTTACTCTCCAACGACTGCGTGACGATATTGGTCCTTCCCCGTGTCTTCATAAAGAGCTTTCAACAATGGGGGCCTTAATTTGATATTTATTTTTCGTGGCTTGTGTTCACTTATCAACCCTGTGTTACTCAGCAAATAAGGCAATCATTTTGTCCTGCGCAATGGCCGATGCTCTATTGAATCATTGTTATAAATTCTATAGTTGTACGTTGGCTATAAAAGAACATTGTGTTGTCCATTCCGTGTGAGGGTGGATGAATTTTATTGCAGCTATCCCAATAACGACAAATCCGTTTAATTGCAATGACTGTTCAAAATGTTTTATTTGCAGGATTGGCAAAAAAACTAAAGAATAAAATTAATTTCAGTAAAAACCATCTGTAATATGTAAAAACACTCGCCTCATCCGAGCATAACGTTTCTACAAATTAACTACTAATATATAGCATTAAACCTGTATTATATACGAATGCTTCAGTCTCACATGTCCATGAAATTAATATTATTTAATTTTTAGAATGTCGTACTACACACTAGATGCATTATCGTATTAATTTGAAGACAAGAAATTATGATATGCAAACGCTTTTATCTTTAACATTTGGTTTCCACGTGTGAATTAATAGACGAATTTGGCGCCGTATTGCAAAAGGCACTATTAATTTGCGTCTATTTGTGTGTGTCTACACATGACTTTACGTTTACATTACTTTACATATGAAAGTGTACCAAGAATGCTAAATGAGCTTAAATTGAGTGAACGAAAGTCATTTAGCTCTCGAAATCGTAATATCATTCCACTTGTCGTGATCGTCTCTATTCTAGGAGAATTTTTATGCATCGAAAACAAGTATAACAGAGCGATACGTATCCGGGGAATTTTATGATTTTTTTGTTTCAATGAAGGTACAGGATATAGTGTACATAAGAGCATCTAGATCTCTGTGAAGAGACCTTTAACAAACGTTTTCCTGTTTATTTAAGATCAAACGTGAACGTCTGTTTATTGTCTCGACCAATATTATTGCTCCTGCTTATATGGTTATTGCTTCGAGATCTACAACGTTACGAGCTTGGAAAAGAATTTTCAGCCATCCACACGGCAGCTGAGAAGCAGTTCTGATTGAATGTTATTTCCTATACGAAGTAGTGTCGAAACGTAATAGTCACTTACGAATATATGAAGGGATCCCTTTTTTACCACCGATCACTTTTTCGACAAATTATGATTGTCTTCTGAAGCGTAATTCGTCAAGAACTTTTCGTATCCCTTTGGAATGCGAGCTTTAATAAAATTCATAGTATTCTTTTAATGTGCAAAAATAAAAGAATTTTTTATCAGATACAAGAATAGTTATTTTCTCGGTTTCTCTTCACGTGTCTGCAAATTAACATGTATATATCCATTGAGTGGCAAAAAAACAAAGTTTTAACGGGTAGAATGTGCAAAATAAGGAAACGACCAAACCATTGCGAGTATTACCTCCAATTCAGGCTCCGTATCAGAACATGATTCTTCTGCTTGCATTAATCAGAGCGTCATATTTGGCTAAATTGTTTGTGATATTACATTTAGTAACTATTATAAAAGCTTCGTCTGGATGTTGCGCAATTGCAGACGTGCATTCACCATTCGATTTTAAACAAGTTTTATTGTAAATTCTCCGTTCCGTGCATTGGTTAAATGATTAGTTTTTACACTGGAATCAGTTTTTAAACTACTTGGTAATGGTTTTTATACCGACATTGACTATTGCGTATCTTTGTTCAGCACTTGAATGTCGGTATAGGTGAGTATTTATTGAAAGATGGATATTTAGGAACAAATTAGCCTAAGAAAGTGTAAAATAAATTTGGATAGATTTGCCTCGATACTTAATTTGCCTTAATTTGCACGGAATTTCCGAAGTTAGGTAAAACAATAACTACTCTTAAAGTGAAGAGTAAATCGGCAAAATTTGATGCTATATGACCTACAAGAGCTGCTAAAAGACCCGCAATAGTCAAGGTCGGTATAATAACATGATGACAGCGCTGCGCAATACAGGATATCCTTTAAAACATACTTAGTAATTATTCGTTTGCCGATTCCTTTTAGCTTATTAACAAAATTCAAGATATAAAGGTTATGTACAAGATTATGGTATCTCTTTATGTGACACTTTAGTTCAGGCCGTGTACCAAAATATATTACCATCTCCGGTGCAAGTCACACGAAAGCTTATTTTTCCTTACGAGAAAAATATATGGTTTAATTTATTGGAAATTACCATAAGCAAGTTGACAGTGCGGAAATGGGGGAGCCTCCTGTCTCCATAGTAAGCGGAGATTGTCGCAGGTCATCTTGAGTGCGCATCACAAAAAATATGAAAACTATATTGATGATATTTTCCTTGCTCTTAACATCTGGTCACAGTCACGAACATTTCTTCAAAATTTCAGTAAAACGCATAACAATATCAATTTCATGTCCGAGCACGAGAAAGACGATTGTCTAAAATTCTTCGATGTGTTATTGAATAAAGAGGGTAATGGTAAATTATATAGGACAATTTTCTAACCTAGTCTGCACAGTTGACTCAATAAATCGTCTAAGATAGCCATTAGACATTATATTGCTTCTCAAAAACAGCCGCGAATTGTTGATAATTCTTTAAATTAAACGTCTCATTGAAGTGTTTCGCTACTTCCCGCACAACAAAAAAGGTTAAAGAGGCATTAACACGCAAATTTAATACGGCTAAATTATGGATGATGTTCAACATAACGCATTTGCCTTTAGCAGCGACTAAAGAGAAGCAGCCATTAATGTTAGCCAGAAATATTACTTATCAAAATACATGCATGTGATACGATTAAATTATATAGGCCGATCTTGCAGACACTTAATTAAAAATTCAACGTCTGTTTCATATTGAATGATGATTACAAGTTTGAAATTGCGCAACGCATCATTCGAACTGCGCACGTATGATCTCATTATGTAGCGTTTAACATAATTGCTTATTCCAAAGAAATATGAGTTAGGCACATATGAATCTCCGTGGATAAACAAACTGCAGCCTGATTTATGTAAGCATCAAAATTATATTTTTGCATAAAGAATGAATTGGAGGTGTTATTTGCGAATTATTCGTCATTCCCTTATTTCACTCTCTCCCTGTTTATATTTTCTATTTTGCCTTTCAATATATATATATATATATAATATATATATATATATATATATTGATGCAGTAACTCTTAATCTTGTTACATATTAGCTATAGAAAAGTTAAGTCGAATGATGGGTCGTGATGTGAATTGCACTGGCTTCTCCAGGTTAAACAACGACAAGCCTATGATAGATTAAAATATAAATTCTTTTAAACGTTCCTTGTCTAGGTTTGAAATACAATTGAAACTTCTTTAAATACAAGTAGATTTTGTAAAAATTTACTGTGAATAGGCTTTCTGCTATAAACGCGAAAGTTTCAAACTGACAACTCACTTATATAATTAAACTTATTGTTATAAATTAGTACCACGGTTTAAAGTTTCTGTATAGTTGGTTGAGAAATGTTAGTCATAATAAATATACAACCCTTTGACGTTACGCGTATTCTAGCTATACTAAAGATGCATGAATTTATAACGCGCAGAAAAAGCTCATACATTTTCGGCAATTGATACTTGCTACTTAGCCATATTCTGAACAAGATCAACCTCAGCTTGTCGTGACAATATGTTTATTACCCATTAAATATTTAGTTATTTCTGATCGCAAATGGCATCTTTACAAAATGCTACACACAACACAGCCTTGCTGTAGCAGAAAATTTAATAGATATGTAGACGATGGTAAAGGTTTTGTAGATGTCGAAAAATAGGTCAACAGTATCTTGTTTTTTAGCAAGAAATATATTAATGTCAACTACGAACATAATTATGTTACTTACGCATGATTTTCTAGGAATAAACCAATATTTCTGTGGGTCTCTGTATGAGAAGTTTTGTTCGGCAAACTTGTTTCGAATAGAGTATTTTATCTGTAAATAGCCTTCTTTCGTTTAGGACATGTTAAACTCGATGATAATAATGTATATGTTAAAATTAACCTTATAAAATATAATCACTTCAATTTCGAAAAAAGAATAATACAAAGACATGATGATAGAAGATTAATAACTAGCCGTAGACTCTGGATTATATTAAATAATAAACAAGAATGAGCATTCGTTTGTCGGTAAAATCTTTATTCCTTTACATTTCCAGGTGCACAGCTTGGTTTTGCATTGATTGTTGGGGGGAAAAGAAAAAAAGAAGCTGTGTACATGGAAATGTAAAGGAATCAAGATTTTACCGACTTACGAGTGCTATCAATTGTCCCACAATAGTCCATTGTGGAATCAACTTGAACGATGACAGCCATTCGCAAAGAACTTTACCTTTTAAGAATGAGTACGATTAATTCCAAGAAATGTCAGTAAATATCGATAAACACATTTAATGTAATATACTAAAATACGGCGTAATAAGATGAGTTTGGTAATTGACAATTGGCAAAGAATGAAACACACATAATTTACAGTTAATTATGGCTATAAAAATGACAATAAACTAATTTATGATTAACGTGTATGACTCAAAATTTCTAACAGATCATGGCGACTGATTCAGAAACAAAACGTTTCGGTACGCCGTTTCTGTGCCTACAACATGATTTACAACTGTCACCTTATTTTTAATTCTGAAATGAGCAATATTGTGTTAAGTGAACGATAGTTACAACTGATCGATAAAAAAACATGCGCAATAACTTAACCGTTCATAGAAGTACTAAAGTTGTGATAATGTAACTTCAAATAAGAAATTAAAAGCGATATTCCAGATCACCAGAGCTATATACTGATTGATTTCAAGATTTATGGCTGAATTTTGATTATATATATTTGTCAGTATACACTTAGCATAGCCTAAGGTAACTAAACCAATTCATGCAGTATTTGCTCTTCCTGTTTCGGAAGCCATTTTCAGTAGGAAGCGAAAAAATTGAAGACTGGATGCAAGCACATTGGTTCGCACACCAAAGGCCTGGTGATTTATCTATTCCCTGTTGGGTAAAAATGTCTTAAAAATTATTCATCCAGCAGACCGCATTCGTTTTTATTAGGAACTTGTCAAGTAATGCCCAGAATTTTGCCGCGGTCGAGGCTGGAATTGGGGAAAGTGTTTCGAAATCTGTGACTATCCATTGCGCAATCCTGCCGCAAGTTAAACAAAATTTTCTGGTATTAACTATCATATTTTTTGTTTGTCTTCTTCAGGTGGGGCCTGTACGACAACTCTTTAGAACTGAATTTCCAACTAGCCACCCTCAATCTCGCATTATAGAGCAAACACTATTTTACCGGCGAATGTGGTATTGCATCGAAAACTTGTATAATTAAACAACCATTGATTTTTCGGCTGATGATAACTAATATTTAAATCAAAATTTTGAACTTAGTATAAACACTTCTCATTTATATGTATACATATATATATATATATATATATATATATATATATATAGTGAGAGAGAAAAGATGAGTTTTTCAAACAATGTATCAACGAATAATCAAAAAGCCTTCATAAATAGCGGAGAATTTTTTAACTGTGTCAATATTATTTTCTTACACATCGGGGAAATGCCATAAAAGTCATGTAGGATATCGTTGTGCTGATCCACGAGCCATAGATAGTTGTGACAGCATTGACTGTGTAAGCCTTAATTTTATTGACGAAATAAAGCTATAAAATCTATCGTAATACCTCGAGTTCGATTTAAGTGCGCAATTTACATTTGGTCTTTTGTGGTTAGTGACGGAATAAGAAGAATCATGCCAACCGCGAAAGGAATGTTCCTGCTGCAAAAGCAATCTGACCACTGGCGACTAAAAACTGGAAACTCAAATCGGCTGGCATTCATCCGTCATAGATTTCAAACCATCTAAGAGAAGGTATATTGAAGCGTAATCAACCATCTCCACTTAAAGTGGACATCCTTGTGTACTTTTACAGTCGACACATAACTAGGAATTCTATAAGGCAGTGAAGCATCATTTTTTGATAGATTTGTGTATTACTGTTTGTGGTGCTAATAGCGTTGGTGAGAGTGATGAATATCACCTGGTAGGACCTTAACCAAAACCGTGTTAAATTTGCGTTCTATCTGTAAGAATTCATTTCTTAACCGTTTAGGCATAAACTCTGTTGATTATCTAACTACTTGGAGATTAGTCAACAATCTTTTTTTTCTAGCTTTTGCTGATTTGTTGGACATACCTAGCTCTTTTTCATATTCTTCTATAACAGTGACGTGGAGTCTATCATATTATTTAGCAGACTGATAGGGAGCACAATTAGTTAGAGTTCGATTAAAGTTCTTTTTAACCCAAACGATTATCGGTTTGAAGCTTTTACTCATCTAAATACAAATCACAAGAATAAAATAGACCCGGTTACGGTTTGTTGAACTATATAATTTCATACAACATTTTCATATTCAATGTTGTTCGTGATTAGTAGTTAAAAGAAAAACGTATTGCTGTTATATATTGAATTTAGTTCATTAAATAAACTACAGTTTTGGAACACTTTAACAATCATAAAATATATAAAAAATATGCTAGCAATTGATTATATTAATCTATATTTATTCTGCAATATATTAGTGCAGTTATTTCCATCTTTTTGGGATACGCTTGCGATTTTCTTCTTAAGCCCGATAGCTACTGTTGCCAAAGTTAATAATTTGATAGAAGCATTCTAATAATTAACTATTAACAACTATTTTCTTTAAGACTGCATTTTTTTAAATTAATCTTTTTTGTCAATGTTTTTAAAAATTATATTTGACAAACTGAAATTTTTATTCGAATGCGACCAACCTATGCCATTTTGTTCGAATTATGCACGGATGAACTTTACAATATCACGTGTTATAGAACGTGTGTGGACAAGAGCATACATGCACGTATGTCGATCCATTCCTTGCGTGTATGCATCAGTCTTTTCATGTTAATGCTGGAATTTATACTATTACTATAACTTTTTGATTTTGATGATTTAGTGCTGCAGATGACGAGTCTACAGACGCTCGGTCTGACCGAAGCATCTACCTAAAGCGTCCGTTCTCAGCGCCTGGTAGTCCAGAGGCTTCTGGTCGATCAACTCCAGCGAGAATGCGGGGTTCTACGGACAATTTAGGTGGTCCTTCGGGCGATATCTCTGACGAAGAGAACAGTGATGCCGGTCAGCTGGGCGGCAACTTAAACGGTACAGGTAAGTATGTCGAAAATTGGTTCCGTTATAGCAGTTGCCTGATGTTATGACATTGCTGCAACTGCTCTTGACTACAATTTTTCATAACGTTTGAAATTCTTTCTATAGTAGAATATATTTTATATTTAAAATTTCTTGTTATTTCTTGGAAATCGTTCTTAATTCTTTTTACTTGCCACTAGTAGACTTACATTTCAGTCAGTTAAAGAATACCTAAGGCTTCTCATGTCGACAAATCGTAAATTCGACGGTAGAAATTACCAGTTATACATAATTGGTATAAAAACGTTTGCCTCGCAAATTCTTTTATATTTATTCTGCTCATTATAACCTAACAACGTTTATAAAAAATCTCATTATTTCAGAATTAGTTTTCATTACCTTTTAGGAAGAATATTTTCAGAGTGATTGGCTATCAAAATAATATCACTGATTTTTCAGTTTGTAGAAGTTTTTATATAAAGTTAGCTTCACTACTGCAGGTTTACACATTCGTATAGAAGATTGTACCTTCATATTTTGCCACACTCATCACCCAAATATATAGTGGGTAAAGGACGTAATACCGACTCCTACTGATGAGTCGCCCGTAAGCACGAAACGAATGAGCACTAGATTATACTTCCCGTTCATGCCGTCTTTGATTTATCTCTCTGGTCATATTTGAACTATTAGTTAATAGGTGCGCCACACATAATACATAACTTTATAGACGTGTTTGTTGGACACTAATTTTGCTACTGCAACCAATAATAAAAATAATTGGTATAATTATTTTGTACTACCGAATTGTTAAACAAACTCTTCAAATTATTGGTATAGCACAATTTAATGATTGAATGATTTAGATTGCAGAAATGTTACTCAGCGATGGATAAGCCAAAAGGTAAAAGTTGATTTCTCACATTTGTGAGCTTTTCTCCAGATTTTTAAGTAAATAAACAAGTCGAAATACATCTTCGAAAGATAATATCTTCTCGGATTGGGTCAACGAAAACTAACGTTAACATCTGTTTATTTTGTACAGAACTACAATTTTTAATGGTACATCTGATTGGTTGCAACAGACGTGTTGCGTATTGGTTTCCAATTCATAACAAAATACATATAATATCACTAACCTAAGTTTATTGTGTGAATGCCTTATGTCAAAATCGATTTTCTTACCACGCTTTGGTTGCCATTTTGTAATTAATGTCTGATATAACGATGTTTTCTCCATGGTGTATCTCGATAGGTCTGTTTTTTTAGAAATATTGATATATATATATATATATATATATATATATATACACACTATATATTATATACTAATTATTATTGTTATTATTATTATTATTATTTCATTTATTATATTTTTGTGTGTGTGCAGAGCAATTAAGTGAGGATATACAAAAACAGGGCCCTGTAGATACATCATCGCCAGTCAGCGGGTGTATTGAGTTTTCATTCGCCAATGGCTCCAACGAAGAATATGGCGCAAATGGTGAAAAAGGTGCTAATTTAGATGACCAGATGCGCATGCTTCGATTGACTGGCTTGTCTGGAAAGTCAGGTGATAATGAGTTAATCGTGAATGAATGTGAAGTAGCACCGGCGCTTCACGCCAGCGACGATGAAGAAGAAGTAAACGATCTTGAGGAACGTCATGAATTGGGCCTGCCAATGTGTTAAATGTCGAAGTAAATATATTAGCATAAAGGTCAGCACTAATCTTCGGTTATGGGGCTTTTGTTTTCGAGTATTTATTTTTTCGAGATAAATTTTCTATCGACAACAATAATGAAATTCAGATTTCCATAAATCATTTGCAATATATTCGTTTCTTCTTTTTTCAAGCAGGTTCTGAAACAATTCCAATCAAGATTTCCCTATTTTCAATACCTACTGAACGTATAAGTATTATTCTTTACATTAAAGAATACTTAAATTCAGGAAAATAAGCAAGCACATAAATATTCTTAAAGACACACGCTTATATATATATATATATATATATATATATATATATGCTCATTAAGAAAGGTTTCTTGAATTGTTTTCATGACGCTCTGCATGGGACGTTATGTAGTCTTCTCAAGTGTGTCAGTTTTGTCCGCAAGAACGAGCGTCTTTAATTTCCTTGATGCTGGTAATTTCGACATCTGTGTGAATTTATATCCACGCGTATTGTATCTAACGCTCATGAGAAGCAATAGAGGCAAATGATTCGTTCCTATTTGCATTAAATCAACGCTACAGGAAATTGACAAAACTCGCCTACGCATACTTTACTTCTTTTAGCATTTTGCACAATATGCTTTGATGAACGCAAATTGATAAATTGTCCGATCATTATCAAATTTATTATAGTTTGTCTCATTTCGACATATTTAACACCATTTACTATTCGAGGCATAAATTGGTGAGTTGTATACGCGTATACGTTTTTGGATAATTTATTGTTCTTAATTTTGATTGTTTATTTATGGCATTTGTATGTAGAACGTGTAGCGTTTGTCTCAGCATTTAATTCAGAGAGTTGTAAATCTAAGATGTTCTTTCATTACATGAATAATCGAAATACGATTTCAACCAGGTAAACTTTATTCAAATACTTATGCAGACACAGTTTATATATATATATATATATATATATTTAGCCACCTGTGTAGGAGAAAAAACAGTGCTTGAAAGATGATCATTTTTAGTTTTTAGTGTATTGTGTTGCGTGTGCGTGTGCGTGTGTCATATTTTTTATCCAATTGTAGTGTACGTAATCCAAATTAGTTTTTAATTGGTTTGGTGACAATCTGATTGTTTATTTCGTGAACACACCCTTATATATATATATATATATATATATATATATATATCTCATCGTGTGCCACTAGGAAATGTATGTGTGTACACTTGAAGACAAAGTACATATTTTGTTTTGAACAATTTGTGACTTCATTTCTATTTAATAGTCCAATATCATTTCGTGTGATCTCGTGAGCAACGCATGTCGAGAACTGATTTTCGGAAACATCTCATAGTCTGTCATGGCTACTAAAATAATTTCTAATGTCTTTATATTTTGTGATTTTCTCTACCTTAGTTTTGGTGTGATTTTTAGTTCCAATGTTAAAAGAATTTCATTATCGGACATGTAATATGCTATAACCCTGACTGGTTGAAATGTTCAAATGTTTACTTGTACATTTCTTGTTCGGGTCTTGTGCAGTGGATTGTTTTGGTTATTAAGATGATTATCGTTTGCATTATTCATAGCTAATCATGCAAATTTATTGATAAAAACAAATTTGTTTTGCTTTCGATATCCAGTATATATATATATATATATATATATATATATATATATATATATATATATATATATATATATTCTTTATTATGTCCATTGCTTTCGAATATTACACAGTATATTTCTAATTAGGAAGAAAAAACACATTAATAGCAAAGTGGATAATGGCCATTTATTTCAAGAATACTGAACTTCGCTCTACAATCTTTCATTTTTATACATTCTGGGTTTTCATTTGAATATGGGGGTGGTAACAAATATGACTCAGTTTTCTATTTCTTTTTGTCGCTGTTTGGTAAGTGTGTATGTGTTTGTGTCTGTTTGTGTGCCTGTTTGCATGTAAAGGTCTTTCACTTTGTTATTAATGTGTTTTTTCTTCCTAATTAGAAATATATATATATAATTTTGAAGAAAATGTGTATGACAAATAAATTTGACAATAATTTTATCATTACTTGAAATTTAACATACACATTTCTCCTCAAGATAATACATTACTTCTGTAAATTTTAAAATTATTTTCCCCTAAATACGTGCGAAGTCTGTGATACTTTATTCATTTTGCTTTATATCTTAAGACGAGCGGGTGGTCTCTGGGCTGAGGGAAGGTTTTATTTCTTCGTAGCCATTTGTTCAATTTGTTAATGGCATGCTGGTATATAGTTCTTCGTTAATCCTTGCTTGGGGATAAATATAGTAATGAATAAATAAAAAAAATTACATTGATCATTAGAATTTTTACGTCATTATAATTATGTTATATATTAAATCTACAGATTTATCACAAGGAATGGGCTTTCTAGGTGCTGAAAACGTCAGATTATTGCTTTTATTTAAAATCAGCTTTCGTATTCATGTTATTTTAGTTTGGAAAGCCTTGCGCCATAACTGTACGAATTATTTATGAAGTATTTTGTCATATATTGAGCATCTTGTTTATGACCGATTGGCGTTAGCGCCTACGGATCAATGTTTTGCTACTTTACCTAGGTGGCGAAGATGGTCATGTGATCTACGGATTGTAGTCAGTCGTACAGGAACGTTATGGACTTTACCGGTTCACGGAATATACATTAATTACTTATGGACAGAAAACAATTAGGATGCTCTTGTCAGTTTTGTCGTTTATTGTCATTGCATGCAGTAAAAATCCAAAGACTCGTTTGAAAGTATAAACTAGTGCTCACTGGCGAAGCTACTTTATTCCCCAAGACTATTTTTCCCGTCATGCAGTATAAGCTCATAGCCGTATTTCGGTCCTCGAGAATTGGACAATATTGACAAACTTGCTTTATTAACTTGTGATGTAATGTGGACCGACGAAGGGTCCGGATAATGGTATCCGAAAGATCTATGAACAAAAAAACTTGAACTTGTCCTTTGTTTGTTATAACACAGATCTGGCAATTTGTTTATAATTGTGGTCTACGTTGAATAATTCGTCATTGTATGCACTTTCGTTTCGTTAAGGCGAGAAATATCGTACGTTCTTCAACATCAAGATTTTGAAATTCCGTGTAAAAAATCCACGGGCTGTTTTTTTGCTTCATATTACTGAAATCATGGCAAATATTTTCTTGTACTTTGATATGGTTATTAGATAAGAGACTAAACTTGAGTCTGTGCTCTTTGTCATACCATTTTTACGGCTGGCGGACTGTAGATTGTATTTTATTCTAGTTTATCTGACATTTTCTTTATTTTTAAACTTTTAGACCAGGCGTTGTATTGGTCAGCATGTTATGTCTTTATGTAATCTATCGTTTGATGCATCTTCACATGAGAACCTAATTTTACGGGTTTCTAATTCGTAAAATGAAGGTATGGTTTGCTACAAAATGGAGTATTTCGCATCAAATTGAACTCGATAGGCATGTTTACCTTAAGCTCCGACACAGGTGTTAGAGAAGAAGAATGGAGTAGAAAATTTATGCATGTGTCCTGTGTAGTATAGATTACATGTTCTTTGATATTTATATGATCAGCATACATTGTGAACCCATGCGTAAAATATTTATTTAAAAACAATTCTAATAATTATTTGTATGTTATTAATTATTTTTTGCATGTAGTAAGCTTACTTATACTAACTAGATTGTAGTCCTCTTCCGGCGTAGTTAAAATTATTTTGATATTTGATTATAAAACTGTTTCACAATTTTGTTAGTGCTGATTTACTCTGCACAATAACATTATTAGTAGTAGAGCCTCGCTTTCAACTTTGTTTTTTATTTTAAATGTTAACGTTTTTTTCATAGCATGTACTCTAAAGCAGAATTTACTGAATTCCCGGTTTTACAGTAAAGTATTAGCACAACACATGACACATTTATGTTGCTTCATTAGATCTTATTTTGCTAATGTTTTTCTTTATCTAATTTCTTGTTTTAGCGATATAAATTGAAGTCAAATGTTCTCTAACTATGTTTTTTTAATACCATAGTATTTATTTCTCTTTCACTTCAAAATATGATTGCGTCAAAAGATTGACTGTCCTTGACTATTATGCGTTATGTTGTACATAGATTCTACTAAGTCGTTTTTGGCCAGTGTTTTCAAGTAGAGGATGATTTTAAGTAGACAAGGCTAAAGTTATCTAACAATTTTCTCATCGTTGTACTTTAATAGCTTTACGGTTAGTAACAAGAGATGATTGTTTTGGTTTGCAAGGAATTCCATAAAAAAACTAAACCCAAGTAGCTTGGTCGGATATTAATTGATTTCGATTGTAACTTTCGATAATGGCTATGTTACTGCATATTATCACTGTAAATTCTTAATAAATACGAATCTTATGAATTCATTAAATTTTTTAAAATATCTCATCTTCATTAGCTTCCTGTTTGGCTTTCGATAGTATTTTTATATCCTACATGTTTTCTTGTGAGCAATGAAATTATCGTTTTGTATTTTTCATCCAATTAGGTGGCATTCTTTTGTTGCAAATGTTGTTGTTGTTTCTACATCCTGATACTGTAAACCTATCATTGTAATCTTTGAAATCATAATGACAATCTACCGGCGTGGTTTTAATCATTGCCTATATCAAGTAATGAGCGTTTGAACGACATAGCTTTTGGATTTTTGTTTTGTGGTTCGATTCATATCTGCAATTGTTAATTATTTTAACCAGTTCTCTACAAGGGTAAGTTTAGAGTATGAATATAAAAAGTGTCCACTTCAAGAAATACCGATTTGCGCAGCCCTTCTTATTCAGGGATTGTGTTCGAACAAATAAATCAATTCTCTAAACATATGTTAAGAATCAAAACTCTCCCAAATATATAAGCTTAATTTATTTTTATGTCTTCATGATATTTGAAGCAAATTTATCTGCAGAATCATATCGAGAATAGATTATAACATTAATTGTTATTGCGAATTTATTTGTCTCGTTCTGTCAATAAAAATAGGTTCATCTAATTATCACTGAATTTTATCGATATAGGTTAAAACGTAAATATTACTAGTCTAACTCAAATTTGCCTGAAAATTATAGCAGGCTCTCTATAATGTTCTTTAAACTGCACTTATCTGTAACATTAGTTGGTTTTGAAAAAGAAAAGAAAAATATTCTTTAGACTTTAAAATATATTTGAGGATCATTTCATATTTCTATCAAGCGGTAATTGTGTGTCAAAATCGAATATTTCATTATTTAAAATTGCTTTTGGATCGTTGTTTCTCCGAAATGTAATTTGATTTCTTTTTTACAATTAAATTTAAATTATTTGATTCTGTATGAGTTCTCTTTTTCATTTAAAAACAGACTACGAATATATGAACATACTATTTCAACGACAAAACGGGTTATTCAAATATGTTTGATCAAAACTGAAAAATGGCATGGCATTTGTTATATAGACAACGTAATGTTGATCTGTGTGATTTCTAATTCTGAAATAAAACCATCTTCGGTATCATTTCATCTTCATACGTAATAACTTATAGTATTTTGTAATGCTCTACCATGTATGTGGGTGAAACTAAGCGTCCAATTAAGGGAAGAAGAATGGAACATAAAACCGCATGCAAATATGGGCATGTAAATAGATCGGAACTTGCACGTCACACAGTAGAGACTGGACACACAATTAATTAGGATGTTTGCAGACGCATATCAATTTTTGGACGTAGTAGATCGACTAGATTAATTTAAGAATGCATAGAAATTAAATATAGAATTGACATAATGCATGAAACAACCGTAGAAAAATCACTAGGTCCGATTTGGAATAATGCATTAAATAATGGTAGCGAGCGAAGGTTACACGAATCGGCATCAGAAACTCACTCAAGTAAAAGAAAAAGAACACTGGATTGCTATTAATTGAGTGAATAATTCAATATCTACTAATTTTTTGGAATATCTTATAATTTCATCCTTGATTACTTATCATCTTATAGTATTTATTAGCTTCGGTTCTTTTGGTAGTGTAGCGCCTTTTAAAAAACACATTTACGTTTGTTTCAGGAGAAAAAGGCAACTTTTTTTTGCGTACGCGGGTAATAGCTGTACACGGGCAGTTACACAAAGATCCGATTGATCACAATTTCCAAACCAAAATTGGAAATTGTGATCAATCGGATCTTTGTGTAACTGCCCGTGTACAGCTATTACCGACGTACGCAAAACGCGGCATTGGAATGATTGAAGCGTACACACCGCAACAAAATTTCAAAAAATAAAGGCAACTTTTCTGTTACTATTATCTTTCTTAAGAAGGCAGTTTTCAATTTTTAAAGTTCCCTGTTTATTTTTATTTTATTGAAATACATTGTCAAATTTAATTTTACTAACTCTTAATTATATACTGTGAAAAATTTTCAGCCATGTGTTCACAGTATCTTGCCACCTCCTTACCGGGGAAAGTAAATGTAAAATTATTCTTACGTGTGAAAATATAAATTGACATCATTTTGATATCACTTGAATGAGTGATACAGATACCGATAGATACATGTAACAGATTACCTGATCTGCGTTAGTCAGAACGCAATAACTTGATGTTTCACTTGACAATCGGGATCATCATAATCAAGTAGGCCTACCTTAATCATGTATGGCACAGAAACTGATGTCGAATGTGTACCAGATCCTTTTGAAGAAACTGCGAAACCCATTGCTTAGTTACAAAGTTGCTTATAAATCTTCACTGGTGAACAGCTGTTATTCAGTCGAAAACAGCCTGTCTTAATAACTAAATTTCTACATAATATTTACTATAGTAATTATTGTCTACTCTCAAAGGTAATCTAGTAGAATATAATTAACTCATATAATAGGGCATTAACCAGCTCGTGACAGCCTTCGATTTATTTTAACTCTAACGATATACAAGAAGCCAGACTTTTTTATTCTTTGTTGCCTTATTGTGGATAACTCAGTATTTCGTTCCACAAATAAGCCGTACTCAAAAAAAGTACTTTGATTTTTCAAAATAGCCATATTGTCATATTTTGACATACAATTTTTAAATTGGGAAAGCCCATCTAGGTATGTATACAGTTTTACTATAATCAAGGTTGCGAACTTGATATAAACACGTGACCCATTAAGTACTGACAAATGTACGTACTTATATATATTGAGTTGGCGTTTAAATCACATGGCTGAAGATTAAATGAAGTAGACTTCATTACCGTTTCAATGCACATAATTTTGGAGATCTTCCCGTCCAGTCGTCCCACATTTCTTTATTAAACATTATGGGTATTGTGTGTACAAACAGCTCCTTTTGATAAGTCACAAGCAAGCGTGAAACGCATCTGTACCTTACGCTCATGCTGATTTTTCATTTCCTAATCCTATTTGAACTCATTACTAGGCATGCAGTGCCCAATACGTAATTGCATATCTATCATTTATCAGCAATTAAAAATTATGTTTATATGCAAATGATTGGTCAAAAAATGTCCAATTTGATTTACAATATAGTGCTTTAATCATGCCTTTTTAACTCATGGTGACTATGTTGTTGGCATGTTTGCATATAATGATATATGCATTCAATATTTACTGTTGAAATAGTACAAAAATACGTATATAAAAGCATTAATATACTAAATAGATCACGGTCTCGTCCTTGATATAGAAATCTTCATTAGCAGCAATGACCGATGGCGGAGCAGTCCTAAAAAACTAGTCAATACAAAATGTTCTTGTAGATATATTCATTTAATGTGTTACGTATTTTTAATTAATATACCAGGTAATGAATAAAACTGGTGTTCGAAGTAAAACGATTTCAAAGAATCTTCACTCCAAAGACAGCCAATCTACTCACCACCGTTATTAATAATCATCATCACTTCTAGCAACACGAGTGCCGTTAGTAACTGATACTTCGCTGTCATATAATTTTGTTCATAGTTATATCTGAGCTATAATAGAACGCTAGGTCGCTCATTCTTGGTAGAGATGATTTATACTCAGGTATTTCCACTTATATAGTGAGTCAACCAAGGCTGTCGAGCACTATCTGCCTGGGTGCAAGTGCCAGGATTTCCTTTCAGCAGTCGAAACTTGCACTTCGCGTTTGACACACTTGTTCCCATTCCGGCACTACCAATTTAGCACGAAGTGTTACCGTGTAGTTAAACCGAATTCGAGGTTTCACATAAAACGCGATGATGGCTGTATCCCATTAGACCCGGAACGGTCCATGCAACCAATCTCGGGTTGACTGGCTTGTGACTGTCGGTCGCCAGGCCGAAGATTTTATGGATACGGGCAAATTGAATTAGGTAATTACTGTTTCCAATGTAAGTAATCACCATTTAATTTGCTACACGCTAACTTTTCTTGCGTATACGGTTGTTTCTCAATATCGAACGCTACATGTGTCATAATGCTACGGAAATCAGACAATAAGCCTATATAATTCTACACGTCATAAGTTATACTTCCGCTTGTCTCACATTATATGTCTAAAACAAAGGTAGGTTAGATCGGTTATTACAGCGAATGTTTGTGCGTTTTTATATCCATACTTATTTTTTATTACTCCCCGTATATTGTACATTCACAACTTATATCATCCAATTGAGCCTAAATTTGCTTTTTTCGTTATGCCCATCTAGTTTTAACTAACGTTTACAGCTCAGATTATGTATCATGCGTGCCACAGCCCACAAAATGAGCAAATATCTACGAGATTCATCTAAGCATATATTCTCTCGATAATAAGTATCGAGCCATGCCAAAAAATGACAGCGTACACTGCATTACCTTTGCAACACATCTTCCTTGAAATAGCATGCAGTGGATATCACTGTCATAACCTGTATGACAAAATACTAAGGCTAACATTGCGAGTAGAAATTTGTAGTAATTATTTTTTATCTTGTCACAGTAGACGCGATAATCAAGTATGCTCCAGACTAGGAAAAAAATCTGTCTTTGTTCACATTAAAACCTATGGCAGCAAAATGAACCATTTACTAAATTCAAACTGTAATAAAATTGAGCGAACATTGGTTGCGCGGGCGGTGATAACAATCATTATAATCAAGGTTGCGATCTTGATATAAGCACCTGACCCATTAATTACTTACATATGTAAGTATAGACTAAGAATTGTATAGTGTAGAAAAGGCAATTCATCCAGTAGAGCGGTTTCGTCCTTACTGTCCAGAATTTTCCGCGGACAGGGATCGAATCTGGGAACCTCTGCTTAGGAATCTGGTGCTCCAATTACTGATGAGTTTCCAATGAGAACGAAACCTGTCTATTGGATGAATTGCATTTTCATATAATGCTTAGTTAATACTGACAGATTTATGTACATAAAGGATCTTGAGTTTATATCAATATAGCAAACTTGATTATTCCAATTGTTATCACCGCCCTCGCAACCAATATTCGTTTAATTATATAATTCTTAGTGGTTAAACACCAGATTCCGAAGCAATGTGCCCAAGTTCGAGCCCTGTCCGCGGCAAATTCTGGACAGTATTTGATGAATTCCCAATAAGGACGAAACCGTTCTACTGGATGAAATGTCTTTTCCACACTATACAATACTTTTTGTATAATGAAAAATTTATGTGCATAATGGGTTATGTGCTGATATCAAGATCGCAACCTTGATTATAGTATTACCAAAAAATACGTCTACCTTTCAAAAAGAACTTTTCTATAACTAATTTACCCATATCTTACCAATTTAAGTTAGACAAGCACAAAATAAGCACTATTCAGTCGATAATGCAAGCATGATATCATGTCTACCAGAACATCAAGAATGACCCTATGCGCATACAGACATAAACACACACGCATTCAAAAATCAATCCGCAATAAATCACCGGCAAAAATTAGAAGTAAAACTGAAAATCAGAATAGATCCACCTTTTCAAATGAAACACTAAAATGGTTATAATCAGAGGATCGTAATGCGTAGTTGAGCATTCTCGAAATACACCGATCAGTATCCAAAATAAGCACATTTTATTATTAAATGTGTTTTCATTTTGTGAACAAATATATAAATGTTGGTTCATAATATAGAAATATCAGTTTAAATGAAGAATCTTGAAATTACTTCCTGATTTTTTAATACTGTGATGATGTTAAGCAGAAGACTCGAGACCTGGTTAAATACGCTAATGTAAATTATATTTTAAATAAAATTAAATTTATGTCCATTTCATAATTGTGGTTTATATCAGTATTATAAAAGCACACGGTAGTGAATTATCTATTAAATTTTTATTTGCTGTTTGTGTAAACTTTTTTGTAAAATACATTATTCCGTAAATCATGACTACCATCAGATAAAGCTCAGTAGCATTTCATTAACAATGCCGAATAAACGATCAGAAGTCGCCCAAAGGGACATTAAAACGGATGTTTCTGAACGCAATACAAATTAAGCCATCAACAAATAATAATTTTGAAAAGGAATTCCTGCCGCTCAGCGTTGAACTGCAGAAACTAAACAAGTAAACCGAAAATCAATTACGCATAGCTCAAACTTAGGCAAGCACTATTCAGTCAACACAGCAAACATCATGTCATGTCTGCCGCAGCATCAAATTTGTTATATACCACCCAAATATATTGTGGTTAAAGGGCGTAATACCGGCTCCTACTGATGAGTCGCCTGTAAGCACGAAACGAATGTGCATGAGATTATACTTTCCGTTCATGCTGCCTTTGGTTTATCCTTCTGGTCACAACTGAACTAACTTGTTACTAGGTTCGCAACACCTAATACATACTAACATTATGTCATGTCTGCAGTAGCATCAAATTTGTTAAATACAAGTTTATGGCGTATTGTCTTGTTTTTTTAAACCAACTAATTCCTGTTTGTGAACATATTATGCACCCGATAACTGGCTGGCAAAGCCAGCTGAATGAATACGGTCATTTTGATTCGGGCTCAAATTACATAGTATATTGACATTATTTGAAACGCTAAAAATTTGTATCGGCATCATAACAGTTTCTAAAGTGAGATGAGCAAATCCATTATGAATAATAATAAATTTAAAAAAGAATACTGCGTGTTTGCTCAGAAAGTATCGTAAGAATGTTCGTGATTAAAATTACCTACTACCATTACTATGGTTTTAGTGAAAGCCCATCTGATAAAAGAAGAAATTTACAGCTTTAAGGTTAATTAAAGAACAAATCAATTTAAAAACTTCATCAAGATTTCTTTGCTACACACGGCCATTGCACATTATACCTAAAGACAATATACCGTATCTTCCAAAATCGTTAATGGGACCACAGCCAAAATTAATAAAGGACTGTATAGACGAGCGTATGTATGTGTGTGTGTGTTTCAGTTATTAATGACGATATTTGTTAATCCACCCTTCTTCTTGCATTGGTTCCACAAAGCCACGGAAAATGAATGGTTTGTAGTCGAATCGCATGCCCTGACCCTCAAGAACACGTATCTCCATCACTGGAATACCGTGCTGTGTTAAAACAAAATCAAACAGAAACATAACATTTATAACATATCGGGTGCATTGGGAAAACAACGTTAGACTAATATACAGAAAGATAGATGGAATTTGACGATTTTACACAATAATATATAAAAACAAAATAACTGCACTAGTACTGCTTGTATTAGATGTTGTGCACCTAGTAAAAAATTAGTTCAATTATGACCCGAAGGATAAACCAAAGACAGCATGAACGGAAAGTATAATCTCGTGCGCATTCGTTTCGTGCTTACTGACAACTCATTAGTAGGAGCCGGTATTACGTCATATGCCCACTATATATTTTAATGAGAAGAGTGGGAAATTATATTAAAAATATAGTGGGTATAGGGCGTAATATCGGCTCCTGCTGATGAGACGCCAGTAAGCACAAAACGAATGCGCACGAGAATATACTTTCCTTTCATATCTTTAGTTTAGCCTTTGGTCATAATTGAACTAATTTGTTACTAGGTTCGCAACACCTAATACATAATTGCATATATATATAATAGTTCTCCGCCACAAACAGTATCTAACTGTTATATAAGAATGTCTCAGTATTTGTAAAATATTTCCCTCGAGTTTTTCCTATACAGAACAATTAAAGTTTTTAAATATTCTGAGTTCCTTATTTCAAAAATATGCTCCCAAATTGCTGATTTTCCTGACGATGCGAACACGTCTAATCAATTTATACGGTAATTGTTGGTGGATTTTGTGATCACTTAATTATCCATATGTCAAATTTCTAAATAACACAATATGTAAGTTTCAAAAATATAAAGCATTTAGAGCGATTGACAATTGCTCGTTGACATCCAGCTCTATGTTCCTTAGTGTGCTAAAAGTTACGTTAATTTTTAAAGTAGAAATATTTTCTCATGTAATACGATTTAACTGATGCGCAATTATAGAAGCTGATAGCTAGCCTCATAATACTAAATTTGTCAAGGAGTTTTATTTTTAGCTTCTGTGAAATGAATAGAGCGCGGTTTGATGCTGGCCTCTATAAACCGCTCGGAATAGCTCATTAGAAAAATTTCCTACAGCTACCTTAGCTCTACCATGATCTTGTTTTCAGAGTAGCTATACATGATTCGGTTTGCAAGATAATTTATTATGCTTCACTTTCATGATTTTCTATAATGAATGTGTTGTCCAGTGAACGTAGATCTTCCGATTATTGTCAATATGAAATCGCCAGTTTCTTATCAAGTTAGATGGATTTTCAGAAAAAGAAGTATTTCCCTTCTCTATCTCAAGGGTGAATCTGATGTCTGATTGACCTCATTGGCTTCATTTGACGTTAAGCTGTGTAGAAAGGCAGCTAGACAGAGCTGATTGCCTGGCTAAATCAGACTACAGTAGTAAAGATAAGTGGCGGACTGACTGCAGTGTCAATAATCGTGATTATGTGTTTTGCTGTAGTTTTCTGTTTGCACTTCGGTTTTTTGTTTACTGATTTTAGATGGCCCAGTTGGCCATTAACGCGAGAAACTAGTTTTTTATATACGCGGATTGTAGCTTTGAACAAACAAATTTACAAAGATCCGATTGATCCCAATTTCCCTTTCCGTATCTGTTTGGTCTTTGATTAGGCTGGGCGTGTACTCATCCCTTTATTCCGAAGGCCTCAACATCGTTCATAATAACCATTGGATAGAACCGTATTTCCAACGGTTAGTATGAAAGAAGTTGAAACCTTCGGACGTTAGGGACGAATACACACCCAGCTCGATTGGAGGCCAAAACAGATACGGAAAGGGAAATTGTGATCAACCGGATCTTTGTGAAACTGTTGGTGCAAAGCTACAACCCGCGTCAGCAAAGCGCTACATTACACAATATGAAGCTGGCATCTCGCAAAAATTCAAAAGATAGTTTTTTTATATTTTAATATAAAATACGGAGCTAATTTATATTTATTATAATCAAGGTTGCGATCTTGATATAGGCACCTGACCCATTAATTACTTTACATATGTCAGTATAAACTAAGAATTGTATAGTGTAGTTTATATTGGCATATAACCATAAGAAGCGAACATTGTAATTCGTATTGTTCATCGTTATATGTGGACTGTAAAAGAACACTAGGTCGCACATTCCTATTGAGGATGGTTTTGTATTCGCAGTTTTCCTTCTCCTAGATAGTATGCCAACCAAGGCTGATGAGCACTATCTTCCCAGATGCCACTTTCCTTCAGCAGCCGAAACTTCTCGTCTGGCACGCTTGCTCTCATTCCGTCAAGCACACTTAACAAGAAGTTACTGCGCAGTTATACCAATTTTCATTCCGTATGGATGGTTTAACTGGAAATTAAAAATTTTGCCCGAGTATGCATCATTCCTATAAACGACTCATTTGTATTTTCGGACAATTTATTAACTTGACGTTCAGAAACGTTAATTCAAGCAATGACTCCCGATCAATGGTAAATTGGATTTCGCTCATCTTGTTAGCTATGTTTGAGAAAGTCATCATCTCATTCTCTCCATAATCTTAAACTGAAATTGTTATTCGAGATTCTAGAATTCAATTTTGTATTTAGTTTCCAGGTAATACATACAGATATTTTCTATCGGAACCGACCATTGTTATCACATCAGAACTACGGTATATTTATGAAACTCCTTTCTAAATATAAGAGGTAGAATCTACACATCTATCCATCAGCGTCATATATTATCTAATCGACATATTAGTGTACCATAATATTGACGGATTATCAACTAGGGAAATCCGAAGCACTCGTGCTCTGGTCACCAATGTAATGTGATACATGGCTATCACATACAAACTTTCCCAGCTATCATTCTTTATTGCTAATATGCATCGACAATCTCAACTGCACCATAAACACTTGATGCGGCTGTATCTCTTTTTATGGATGAGTTAGCATGGACCAGATCAATTCCTGATTAACAATCGTATTATTTGTTAATAGTTTTACTCCTATTTGTGCACAATTTTTATATGAGTACTATCTCTTAAAAGGTAGTGTCGCCATGAGTTGGTCAATGATGGTATATAAGCCAAACGTGATTTATACTCTTGTCCCTAAATCATATTATTAAATCCGTTAACTGTTTGCCTTAAATTCTTCATGGGAACTAAAGCAGTCCTTCTGGTCGAAGAGAACTAATTTCAACAACAGGATGTAGTGGTTGACGCCCTTTGAGCCACCACAAATTGCTCTATCACTCTAAAGCCTATCCATTCCCAATTCGGCTAGAATGACTGCCCCAATCCCAATGAAGAAGACAATACAAAAAGTAACGGCTTCATTGATTAGATTAGAGACTGAAAATAGCAAAAGGTTTTGGCTTATGCAGCCTCACCGTACAAATTTAAAAAAAAACAATACAATAAATGATGTAAAAAAATTTAGCATGTAAGCAAAGATTCACAGGTAAAAAAATTACGAAATAGCTTCTACGTGACCTTATTTCTATCTACAATAATATAATAATAGAGCAATCACTTAAATAAAAGTACACAAACGGTTCAAATAGCGAAACCTAAATAACATTTATACCACTTATAACGTGAGTGGTCAAATAAAGCATAAAATTATATATTACCTCAGTATTAAGCGCAAAACATAACTAAATAGATTTTGGGCTACTCAAATCAATAAGCACATAAAACATGTACAAAAATATATTCAAAAGCTAAAAGGATGAACACAATTAGCCATTTATAGCTCTATTTTTGTGAACGATCTAAAATCAAAGCACAAATTCACATGATAATGATTAACCAGTTATTCACTTAATCATTGCCTTTTATATATTTTAGACTGCTTAGTTTATACTGACAAGTGTATATATATAATATATCAAGATCTAAAATTTGATTTAAATAAGTAAGCTAAAACATGTCTTACCGGAAGGCCATGTACGTTAATCCAAACAGCTTCAGTAATAATGTTGTCTACCATATCCAGGGCGAGACTATTAATTGTAGAGTTATCTAGAAAATTTAAAAAAATCAAATTAATCAACTTGTTAATAAAAGAACAAGTGAAAAAGTAAATGATTTTCAATATACAAAATAGGAACTGCAAAGATTTAAGTTTATTTGTTTACATTAAACATGCATGTAAATCAGAGAACCAATCCCAAAACAATTTATGTATAGTTGACCATTGAAAAGGAATTAAATATCGGAACAGAAAAGTCAATAAACCTTTCTAAGCCAGCTTCAATCATTTAAATAATTGTAAAATTCTGTTGGACGAAGATTGTGTTATTTTTTCACCAGACAAGGTATCAGACTTAGTCGCAATTGACCGTGATGATTACATATCTAAAATGAATGGATTATGTTCTGATCCACAATTATCAATTAACACTAAGTGTGATACAAAGGGAAAAAACTGGCAAAGCCGTTTCTAATACGTTATTCCTCTTTTTATAACAATAAACGATCACAGATGCTGAGCACAAGAGACTGAGGTAAATTGTAGCCCAGAAGACAAGACTTTAAGTATTTCAATAAGACCCATGCTGTTAATAAAAAGTATGCCCATGCCTAATTATCCGAAGGTTTGGCCAATAAAAACTTGCTTATCTGAGTACAGCTTGTGAGATTCTTTTGAATTTGGTAAACAACTAGAATCTTATAAAGTGTCCTTTAAATGTTAGGTCATTGTTCACTAGTGTCGCTTTAAAGGAATCTATTGAGTTTGTGTGTTAGTATGCCGAGAAGAATTGCATTTTATATACCATACAGTACTTGGTTTATACTGAAAATACGTATGTATATAATGGGTCAGGTGTTTATATCAAAATCGCTATCTTGATTACAGTAATTGGGTGGAGTAGAGTTGGAAAGACTACTATTGTTTGTGTTGTTTAGATATTCAATTCACTTTCAAAAGCTAACCATATAGACAAAAAGATAGCTTAGGAATGGGTTCGGCTTTGGCTCCAATCATTTCCGAAAAGGTTCAGTGCATGAGGGAAGGAAGAACTAAAATATTGAACGAAGTTGAATAATACAACCGTTGTTTCTCTGTTGACTGAAAATATCGTACATGCTGTTGGCAGTCGTTGGAAGATTAATGATATTGTGAGACGTAAGTGCTTAATATCGATTGGCAATGACCTAACCACCCGAATTGTAAAAAAAAACTCAAAGTGGGCTTCGTCTCCATGCTACTTACAACTCATCAATATCATTACATCGACAACCCTTTCCTACCGTATAATTGGTTACAAGCTATGTAAAAAATTCACAAAATTAGATACAGCCATCAGTATGTTGCGCAGCAGGTACCATTTGTCGACGAGCTGGCTAAACAGTGTGCTCAATTTCGAAGGTCATGAAACATACAGAAAATTGTTTTTCATGGTTACCCTTCATAACGTCCCAGATACCATTTGGCATGCTAGCGGCTATGGCCAATCAAAATCTATCAACATCACGTTTTACAAAGTCTTGGGTAGTGAAAAGATACCCTCCCAGAGTTAGCAACCAAAATCATGATTTTTGATATGTAAATCTTGACAAAATTTTCTGGAACAAGCCATTCTTCTTGCAGCTACAATAGATCACGTGGATTTTTTTGATTTTCAGCTTCCAAAAATGCTAAAATATCGATTATTTAAAAAAAATTAATTAATTGAAATACTATCTTATAAATAAATAGTGGGCTAATTTATAGTATCGAGTAAAAAACTATAGGCAAAAGCATTATGTACATTTCTATAGAGATCGTTTTGATACGATAAAATACGTCGAATAGATTGCGTCGTTTATGCAGATTCCCTCAGAATTTACAATGAAGTTTTCATCCAGCCAAGATTTAATTATCCATAAGTCCGCAGTCAAGATTTTCATATACGTAGACCATATTAGTACTAAGCTGTCAAAACCACGAGACAAAGTCATTTACGCTCAAAACAATTGCTTTATTTTAAATATATTATTGATAGGTGTTTGCTCGTGCACAGCGCGTCCATTGAGACGAAACGAAATACAAATATTTATTATTTTACATTCATTTCTGCGGCTCGAAGGTGGCTGCCATCATTGTTATGACTGCTTAATCTTAATTCGTGCATTTCTTCGATGATGTTCTTTAGTATTCACATCAGCTCCAAAAGGGCCATTGGAGCGTTCTCAGCCTCTAAGGTGGCTATTGCTACATTTCCTCCTTCAGGAGTCGGTCTTGGCACCCTGCTTAAACGATCAAGTATGACAGCTTGTGGCCCGTCGAATATGTAAACGAAATATTTTAGTGCTCTTTGCACGTGATATGGACCATCATTGATAGCATGTAGTGCCATGGGGTCCACCTTCGCAATCATAAAATACTTTCTGACACTTATGCAAGTGCATGTAGGTCGTCTGGCAGAGGATTGTCGCTGGATGGCGTCCAAATATTCAGTTAATTGTTTTGTGCACTCTTGAATATCCGCTAAGTTGCGGCGCTCATGGGGTTCTGAGGTTACGTGTTCACCTGGTAGTCGTATATTCACTCAACTGACCATAATTGTCGGAGCAAATCCTGTAGCTGTTGATACTGGAAATCGCATGGCCCCCTCGACTAAATGTAATTTGTCTCGCCAGGAACCCGGGGCCTCATGGCACCAACATCGAAATACCTATTTCATCGTTCAGTGTGCTCACTCAGCCGTCGCGTTAGTCTGCGGGTGGTAAGTGGCTACGCGGGAATGTTTTATTTCAAGGTCCTCGCACCACTAATAAATTCCCTTGATTCGAACTGTGCACTTTGGTCGGCAACACTAACTTGTGGCACACCACATCGACTGAGCCAGCGCTCTTCTAAGCACTTTATAATCTTCTCTGTTGTGATTTGCTTCAGTGGTACAAACTCGACCCATCGGGTAAACTTATCGATCATGGAAAACAGGCTAACCCGCCACGAGCCACCGGCAGTGGACCTCTCAACTCGATATGTAAAAATTGGTTCCATGCACTGTCATTGAAAATATTCGGCATGACCTATGACATATAGTGCACTGTTGATAATACATACGAAAATCTTTGAACATGCCAGACCAACAAAATCGTAACTGAAATGTGTCGATGAGGCGCCCGGTGCCAGGATGTTCCAACCTTTCATAATCCGTAGCCATATAAAATCTGGCCTGACGACCGGCAGGCACAAGATAGTCATCCCGAGTATGGTAGCATGAATCAGGCTGGGTTTAATCGGACACCCATCATCCCGTTTCATGTGAAGCCTCGAGTTTGGCTTAACTGTGCAGTAACACTTAGTGTTAAATTTGTTGTGACGGAAAGAGAACAAACGTGCCAGTCGCGAAGGGCAGATTTCGACTGCTGAAGGAATCTGGCCACTGGAATCTGAGCAGATATTGCTCATCAACCTTGGTGGGACAGATTATCTCAAAGGAAAACTACGAATACAAACCATCCTCTCTAAGAATAGGCGACCTAGTGTTCTTCTACAGTCCACATATAATTATGTACGATACAAATTATAATGATTACATACTGCATTGGTTGTCAGGCAGTATAAAATCGGTCGTGTAGGGAGGATAAGCGAAATCAGGCTACTGCAAACACCTTAATCTCCGATTCTGCCTCTTTTCCTTCCCTTTCTTCTACTCTATCTAACAATAACACTCTTTTAGATACTATGAATATAGTGGGTGTTGATCATATCACGGGGCCCAATATAGAATTGCCAAATAACGAAAATAGTTTAAGTAGACTACTATTTATTAAACCTAGGTTGTTTTAACATCGGCATATTTAATGTGTGAACACTAAAATAATTTAGACAACAATAAGCTCCTGCACGCACGTTGGACAAATTAGAAATCGATGTATGTTGCGTATCTGAAACCAAAAGACAGGATCATACATGCATTACCGATCTGGAAGTCCCATCATTATCTAAGCGTTATTGGCTGTGAACATCTGGTTCCACAGAGTTTTCTCAAGCCGGTAAATGGGCCGTCGGCATTGTCTTTAGTACACGAGCTGAAGCTTGCTTAACTGACTGCATTCCTTTAAATAGCTGACTTTGCGCCGCACGTTTAAATACATCTACTAAAATAAATGCATCAAACCATAATTCAACGTTGCCTTTTCGTTGTATCTGCAAATGGTCCTACCGACTGCAGTAAAGACGAAAGCAGGGATGCCTTTTACTCTGAATTAAGCCCTTTACTAAGTAGAACAAGAAATTCAGATATAGGCTTGGTTATGAATGACATAAATGTTCAAGTTGGGCGCTTAACGCAAAATTTCATTTAGGTGGAAGATAAACTTCACGCTTAACGCGCAACGATAATAGTGAATGGCTGTTGGATAGCTGCGCGGAACATCATCATCATCATGCACAGTCATATAAAAGCCATATAACCATAAGAAGCGAAAATTTTAATTCGTATTGTTCATGGTAATATGTGTTGCGCACCTAGTATCAAATTAGTTCACTAGTGACCAGATCGATAAACCAAAGCCAGCAAGAACGAAAAGTATAATCTCGTGCACATTCGTTTCGTGTTTACTGGCAGCTCATCAGTAGGAGCCGGTATTATGCCCTTTACCCACTATATATTTGGGTGAATAATGTGTGAAAATAGGACGGTACAATCTCCTATATGAATGAGTAAACCTGCAGTAGTGAAGCTAATTTCATATAAAGTTTTCGACAATGCGACTTCAAAGCTAACTCACTATACACAATATATATACCGAGTCTGTAAAGGGTAATAACACTTGTTTCAGCACCCAATACTAATATTATGGTACCGAAATAGTACATGGTACTAACACTATGGTTGCCGAGTCGGTACATAGTAAAAACACGATGGATTTCAATATATACTGATATTCACCAAAATTGAGAATAACAACTATTTCTGAACGCCTGTTACTCCAGCAAATCCATACACTCTGGCCCTGATCGATATCAGTTATTACATTTCGCGATAATCATGACATCATTTAATTCAATATATAACAGTTAAATACTGTTTGTTGCGGAGAACTAATATATATGCAGGTATGTATTAGGTGTTGCGAAACTAGTAACAAATTAGTTCAGCTGTGACCAGAAGGATAAACAAAAGAGAGCCTAAACGGAAGGTATAATCTCGTGCGCATAGGTTTCGTGCTTACTGGCGACTCATAATTAGGAGCCTGTATTAGGCCCTCTACCCACTATATGTTTGGGTGAGGAGAATGGGAAAATAGGAAGGTACAGACTCGGTATATATATATATATATATATATATATATATATATATATGTATTATATATAGTGTGAGTTGGCTTTGAAATCGCATTGTCGAAGACATTATATGAAGTTAGCTTCACTGCTGCAGGTTTACACATTCGTATAGGAGACTGTACCGTCCTATTATCCCACATTCCTCACCAAAATATATAGTGGTTAAAGGGCGTAATAGCGGCTCCTACTGATGAGTCTTTCGTTAATCCTTCTGGTCATATTTGAATTACTTTGTTACTAGATGCGCAACACCTAATTCACAATTATATAGATTTTATTTAAGTTTCACGAATTTCAGATATAGAGTAAGACGTTGCGCCGCATGGCGTCCTCTAGCCCCCGGGCAACGTTCAACACAAATAGATCATGTATCAATTAATTATAGATGGCGTGGTTGCATCCAGGATAGTCGTTCTTTTAAACACTTATTTAGACTCGGTCCATGCACTCATCCGTTGAAGATTTGCTCTTATGTTTTCAGGAAAAATAAATAAGAATATGCCTCAAGTAGATTTAAGCAAACTCGAATAAACGTCCTTTCGACAAAAATTGGAACATATTCTAATGTCAAGGCCCCCGTAAAAATAATCAGTGGTTCTCTGTAAGATCTAGAGTGATATTCAAAAGAAGGCGTTAAATTACAATTAGCTCGGTTCATAATAATATTCATAGATATGTCAGAAGCCAAGATAAGCACAGTCAAAAACTCGATCTCGAATCGTTTTGGACCAGAAAGGCTGAAGAGTTGGAAGAACTTTTCGCATCAGGTAATAGCCACTGTTTGTTCCAACTTATTCGTGAAAACCTTGGCGATATGACATCGAGACGAGCTCAGTGGCGATCTTGTTGCAGATTTGTAGTAGAATTATCTTTGTAACTTTTTTCTTAGTAGAGCATACTTAGCTGCGAGGTTTGGTTTTGTTTTTGACGTGATACAGTAAAAGCCACAAGGAAGCTGTATTGCTGATGTTGCATTGCCTTAATGCTGACTTGGCCATAAAGGTGTTTTGTAGAGGTTTAGTTTGCCTCAATTCTGTGTGTCATCTAGATAAATATATTCATAATAACTAGATGCCCTCTCTCTCATAAATCTCGCTAATAATTTGTGTGCATAAATTATTTTTTTCGTTATTTATAAAAAAATATTGCCAGTGAAACAGTTACTATTGGAATTTGTATGATTGTGCATGATGATGGTGAACGTTTCATGCCAGAAAGCCATCAATTCTGTTTGTAAAAACTCCGGCACAAACTATTTGTGTCCTTCGTTTCGCATCAGTAGTCCGTTTTACGGGTTCAAGGCTTTATATGGAGCGGACACTGCTGTGCCGTATTTTAACTGACTGACTATTTCCTGGCATGTGGAATCATTTTCCTGTTCTTCCGAGATCTTCATAAGGGGCGAAACTCGCACATCGGAAATTCTGCTGCGCGCATTGTCTGCCACATTTGCGATACCGGCTCTATGATGAATTATCGTAGTGCTTATTGTATAGCCAGTGGTTTCTTTTCGATGAGGGTATAGTTTTTCTCCGTCTTAGTGAGTGTGCGCGAATAAATCGGAGAATTTGTATTCTAGTAGATGGCACCGTCCAATCCTTGATAGGCAGTATGTTCGAATCTAATGGAATACATCCCTCTAATAAGACTGAGTGTCCCAGGAACCGCAATTGTTGACCTATCTGAACATTATCTGGATAAAAATATAATCGCCATTTAACAGCTTTGGACAATATCTTTTGCAGCCGAGTACGTAATTGGTGCATATAGCAATGTCGTCATTGTAAGCTGAAGTAAATGATAAGACGGACAAGAAAGAGTCTATCATACCTTGAAACACCTGCGGTGCATTCTTCACACCAAAAGGTATCCGAGTGAATTGGAAATGACTTTGGGGTACCTGCACAGCTAACTTCCACCGGTCTTCGGGTCGAACTCCAAATTGCCAAAACCCTTGCTTTAGGTTAATCACAGCAAACCACTTGTCTCCCGCTAGCTGTAGGAACAGATCACGCAGAGCCGGCATGGGATACGGATCAGGTTTGGTCACCGAGTTAAATTGCCAGAATTCAGTTGCCGGTCGGAGCGAGTCACTCATTTTCGTAACGTAAAACATAGGAGCTCGAAAGACAGATGAGAATGGTTAAAAACACCGGCCTGTCATCTATTGTGTTGCCCAAGTTTCTTTGGAGGAGCCCCATATACTTTTGGTGGTTCGTAAACTTCATTTAATTCTATCCATAGTTTAATGCGATCAGGGAGTTGGAATATAGTGTTTTATTGGCTTTTAAACTCTCTTCACCAGCCGGACAGACAATTTGTCTCCTTCAGCAACTTAGGACTGCATATCGACTTTATGGAATTCGTGCTTTTTCGCCTCGAGAAACATATACATTTTTTTGACAATCGATCGTCTTAATTCATTTGCTAATGAAATTAATCCGCAAAAGTGGCGTATGAGTATTCGCTACAACAAAAAGATATAGTAGACACTTTCATTTATTAATAATTTAGTGTTCCATTCGCCCGCAGACACCATCGACGCGCCCGGTGCCTGACACAAATTTGCTCTCGCAGGTCATACGGTGTTTAATGGCCAATTCATTAGTAAAACCAATGCACCAGTTCACGTATCAAATTGCATTATTACTGGCTGTCCGTTGAAGAGATCTAAAAATTTAATTTCAATAAAAATCCTTACGTACGGTAACGTTTCCCACGCTTCATTTTTTTCGAAGGTCATCTAATTCTGAACAGACAGTTGGTGGCTCTGTTGACTCTCTTTTCTCGATCTACAAGGGAATTACCTTTTGGGCATGACCACGACTATCAATATTATTGAGATGGTGGACCCTATTTCCCCATTGAACTGGCGTTATCTAGAAGAACTATACTGAATTTACTGCACCTTATGCGGTTTACTGGTCGCAGCTGGTGTCTTTACATATTGAGCTTGCCACGGGCTGCCGCCATCCGTCCCGGACTCGTTGATTATGCTGCGAAGAATTACAGAAAGGTATGTCGCCCCTGCTGGCTTTTGTGACGGGGCTCATGTGTGGTTTCGTCGCCGTCAATAGGGTGGTCATCATAATCGAACTTTGTAGAGCCTGAGTTCTTTCTTCCAGTCCTCCCTGCGGGCTCGATATTGTGTCATGTCTGATAGGGTCCTGCAGTATAAACATGATTACCTCCTGCGGTTGAAACCCGGACAAAGACTCAGTTAGCTTGGACAACCAGTGCTTGATGTGTGCTATGATATCAAAGGGCATCTCACTCGGTAGTGTTTTGAGTCTGGACAATTCGGAAAACACCTCTCGAAACCTGACTCTGAAGTTATCTAACAATAATCGTTTAAATTCTACAATCGACAAGTCGACCGCTGCTGTACTGTCAACTAGTTCCTGGACAGCAACGCGCAAAATATGCGCTTCTAAAGAAAATTCTTGCGCTTGCACATAAGCTTAAAATAAATTCCATCCAAAAAATGTGGCCTTTCTACATCTAGGGATGCAAGCATAGGCTTAAATTCTGATGAAGGTGTGATAAAATTCTTCGATTCGAATGAAAACACCGGCAGAGGTCCGTATGCTGCCCTTTGGGCGCAATGAAACATTAGTCAATTTTGACTTTGGACATGATGATGATGATGGTTGACTTCAACAATATTGATTGGGTCGTTTATGCGCTTTCCCTTCGAATTTCCTATGCTGGTGTCGTCCAGCCTAGACTTAATTATCTCTAACTACGCAGGCAGGGGGTAAATTTTCACAGAAAATATTATTATTAAGTATTCCAAACGATTATTATAGTCAAGGTTGCGGAGTTAATATAAACACCTGGCCCATTAATTACTTACATATGTCAGTATAAACTAAGAATTGTATAGTGTAGAAAAGGCAATTCATCCAGTAGACCGGTTTCGGTCTTATTGGGAACTCATCATGTACTGGCCAGAATTTTCCGCGGACAGGGCTCGAACCTGGGCACGTCTGCTTCGGAATCTGGTGCTCTAACCACTGAGCCACCCTGCAGCAACCTACACTACACACAATTTTCAGTTATATACTAACTAATGTTACTTGGTTAGTCTATTTTTCCTTTAGGTGGAGTTCAAAATAAGGACAAGACCGGTCAACGGGATGAATTGCCTTTACTACACTATACAATTCTTAGTTTATACTGACATATGTAAGTAATTAATGGGTCAGGTGTTTATATCATGACCGCAACCTTGATTATAATAATTGTTATCACCGCCCGCCAATCAATATTCGTCTAATTATATAAATATTCATTCCAAACGATTGTTTGATTGCATTAGCTATATATATATATATATATATATATATATATATATATATATATATATATATATATATATATATATATATATATGGCAAAAGCTGAAAAAATTAATGGTCGCAACTACATGGAAATTGTGCAGTCGGCAGTGTAGTGAGAATTTGCGGTTCAACTGAAGGTATTAGAGACACAAGTTCGCCAAAAAACGCAAAAAACCGGACTGAAATTTGGGCTATGCGCTTTTAAGCTATATAAAGAATATTATCATTTGTCAGATGCGTACAGTAATTGAACCTTGAATATTTAGACAATTTTTAAAATCTTGTAACGAAAATGCATAATGAACAGAATTGTTCACTTAACAGCCTGGAATTCGAGTATGCATTGTTGCAGAGATGGTGCAGAAAAATGGCGATTTTTACAAAATAACGCGAAAATCATCAATTTGAGATGACTCACTTCCGCGGATTTCCGGCCAGAAAGAAGAATCAATTTCTCTAGCCTTGTGCTTCGTGAGCGCGCGTCCACATTTAGTCAGGACTTTGTCGTTACTTAAACCAAAAAAATCAAGGGCACGAAAAATTAACTACTGCAAAATACACAAAAGCAATGTTACCCATAAGTATGGTTCACAATGCCTCAACAAAGAAAAACATTATTAAAAGAAAGCACATTAGTATAAAAAGTGCACGATATAAATACGATTAATTTAAATGAAGACGTTATAAGGCAAAACCCATGGCACATTCAGTGCCTCAAATAGTGTTTCTGGTGATACAGTTACAATATATTCGTGGTAGCCATGGTATAGTTTTTGTAAAATTATAATTGTATAATCTTTGTGTTCTAGTACTTCACAGCACTACGCAAGCATAGCAAACCAGCGCTTCACTTCGGCATAACCACGAAATTGATAGTTGTCCGTTGGCTATAAACGAGCACAAGGCTACCCGTTCCGAGTGAAGGATTGGGACAATTTTAGACGCACTGACCTTCATTGGCCTAACTGGCATGAGAAACGCTAACAGAACTTTAGCGTCACCCGAGAGTCATAAAGACATCGGTGTAGATAAAGTACCTAGTAACAAATTAGCCCACATATAACCAGAAGGATATGCCAGAGTAATCATGATTCTCGAGTTTATTGACTACTAATCAATATGAATCAGCACTACGTCTCCAGCTCATAATGAGTTTGGTCACGTCAAATGGAAAATATATAAGGTACACCCTCCTAGGAGTACGAGCAACAATTAACATGGCATGAATATGTTCCCAGCAGTAAAATATAAAAAGTCCATGCGATTAGAGCAATAATATAATGCCGTAAATATAGCCAACAATGTGATTTTGGAGATGCATAATTACCAACGAAAAAAAATAAAAACCATTATGAACACATTTAACATCAGAAAAAGCTTCATACTTTGGCATTGATCAGCATGAAATATCATATTTCATTGAATAAAATAACAACTAATTTATATATATATATATATATATATATATATATATATATATATATATATATATATATAGTTTCAAAAATCTAACATAAATGCTTTCACGAATTATCAAGTAGCAAGATCGTTTATATTGAAAACAGGTGGCTGAAATATTGAATTCGGGGTTTTAGATATTGGCTTACCTAAGTAATGACAACATCACACATAGAAATCAAAAATATATGAGAAATTATATCGAAAGAGTCTTCCGCATTTAACCAATCAATGATTGCGTAGGTGGTGAAAACAATTCTTTAAATCAAGTTTGCGAGCTTGAAATAAATACCAATCCCATTATATTTAACCAGATATGTTGTTGGACTGGTTAAATACATTTGGATTGATGCATATTTCAAGCTCGCACACTTGATCTAAAGTCTTCCCAATGTTATTCGGATAACATTCGAATTAAAAATAAACAAATTCGATTGAAATCATATTTGCGCACAGATACACTTATACACTTTTGCATTCCTCGAGACGTACACAAATTAAAGATGAATTTATGCGTAAATACAAAATATAAGCACAACAATAAAGATGAAGTCATTTGATGCGCGCATAAACACGTAAAAAGGGCTCATGCGTTGACAAATACAATCAAAATAGATGTGCACTTATAAACAACCGAAGTGACATTCTTTAATAAGTACCAACGCAATATATATTAGAATTTACCAGTCAAACAGAGTAGTAAAACTAGAGCAATTTACAAGTGCTGAGGTTTTCCGACCTTCTTAGCGCATAATCAGAGCATGACTGAACACTGGGTTATGGAGATAAAACTGAAACGTATAAATCGTTTTAGAAAATTGAGTTGTGATTCCTACTGTTACAGTTATCCAATAGAAGGTTTATACAACAATATGAACAAAACAATCTAATCTATTTTACATTTTGCATCAACATTGAAGTCTACCCTTTTTCCGCATTCATAAAAGTTATTTAAAAGGCAATATTTTTTGGCTCGAGTGATGAAAATTATTGAAGAACTCAAAGGCACGATCTTAAAAAACATCAGTACACATTTATATCACCAGAAGTAGTCCACAGTAAAATCGAATATTAGTATGAATGCGTATGTTCACATAGATTAACTCATACGTGAATAAATACATTTATAACTAAAATGATGAGCTCACTTGATAGTACTCAAACAAGCATTCAATTAAGTCACATAAGTAATTGGGCAGGTGATGATAAAACTAATCCAATTGTGTCTAACGAGTGGAACAACAAACCAAAGCAACCGTTAACCACACGTACCGACACGCTTGGAACTTTTTAAACCATCAATAAAGTACGACGGCAAATTGACTCAAGAGGATCAAATCGCCATGCATATATAAGGTTAAATTAAATTAGCATTCATATATTAAAACAATTATATCATGGCTCCGTATATCGGAAGCCATTGTGTTTGAACACTACATGGTCGGTACGTATTATATATGGAGTTGGTTTTTGAAGTTGCATTGCCCAAGACTTATTATGAATCTAATTTCATTACTGCCTGAATAGACATTCGTATATAAGATTGTATGGTCTCCTCATACTGTTCCATACTTCTTGGCCAAATATAAAGTGGTTATAGAGCGTAATACAAGTTCCTACTGACGAGTCGCCAGTAAGCACGAACGCGTGTGTATACGAGACAATACCTTTCGTACATTCTAAGTATGTTATATCATTATGGCTCTATTTAAAATTACGTGTTACTAAGTGCGCAGTACCTAATACACAGTTACAATAATATAAATCAGCATAAATGCAAACAAATTTCATCTTTACATACTTAGAAGAAGATAAAGATACACACATACGTGCATGAACACATGTTTTTCCTATATACAGGCAAAAATGAGCCAAACACACACTAACACACACACACACACACACATATATATATATATATAACACTATATATATATATATATATATATAAATGATTAGCCATATATACAAACAAATATTCACAGAGAACAAGAAACGCATTCATACATAATCCAATACAAAATTTAGAATCATACATAACTAGACACATAGACACGTGTCTGCCTTCACTTGCACCGACGGCCTCGACAGAATCAGAAGTTAATACATTTTGTTGACTTCACCTATATTGGTTGGGTCGTTTATGTGGATTCCCTCAGAATTTATTATTTGAACGTCATCCAGCCGAGAGTTAATTATTTCTATCTCCGCAGTCAAAATATTCATTTGTACAGTTAATACTCTTACTATGTTTTCCAACCCGTCAGAAGTCATTTTATTTAATTTTTAACAAATCCTTTATTTTTAATCCATTATTTATAAGACATCGCTCGTATAAAGCGTATCCAATTAGTAAAACTGAATACACATATTTATTTTTTTATATTCATTTCTGCGGCTTGAAGGCTTCTTCCATCGTTGTGCTGACTGATTTATCTTAATACGTGCACTTCTGTGAGTACTTTCTGTTGAATTCACGCCGGCTCTATAAAGAACCCTTTGTGCGTTCTCGGTCTCAACTATGGCTATTGCTAAGCATCAATCAAATAGAAGCCATTTTGTGTCACTTTCGTAGGTAAATATCGCGATAGTCATAGTTGCCAAAAAATTTCATATCAAAAATAAATTTGTAAATTTTAGTTTATTTTGACAAAATACATATCTACTATCGCCTCCCAATCAATGTTCCAAATATTTCTCCAAAAATAGAACCGTTTCTAACAGCGTTCGATAAACTTTAGCATACAAATTTATACGTAAAGCAAATGCCAAAATAAGTTTCTCTATTGTATGAGAAGAGAAATATATTTGAATGATTCCGAAACATCTTGCTCGGATCCACAATTTTTCACGCCTCAAACTTCCGACGATTACGGACCATGGGCGGAGCACACATATTTAGGTACACAAACATACACACTTATGCACACACAAACAAGTATATATATATATATATATATATATATATATATATATAAAATAATGCACTATTTATGACCTAAGTGCGAAATGCGACGTTGTATAAGAATGTCAATAGGTTAACGACAGTGTAAGGCGTAAAAATCGAAAGTTTATTTGTACATATACATTTCAAAAATAAATATATGCATATATATATATATATATATATGTGTGTGTGTGTGTGTGTGTGCGCGTGTGTATATATTAACGGCAAACGTAATATTTACCAAACGTAACATTGCATATTCAAAAATACAAAACTATAACGTAGTACGTGGTTTACACATCTCAATAATAAAAACATGCTTACACATACCTAGGAAGTGCATAGTGATTTGAAAGGTAAACATCAACAATAAAATATTAAGGCGCTAGCAGGTACACAACTTAAAATGCTGTAAATTTATGGAGATATTATTGAAAGCAGACAAAATTTTTGGCAATATAAATGAAATCATTGAACTATCATTTCATTATTCGCGATATATTTTATAAATGAACTAATATATATGTTCCATAGAGGTTAAAAATAGATTATACCTTACATCACTAAGGATGTGAAAAGTATATGGTTAATATTTCAAGAACAAATTATCGTTCTTAATAGAAAGAGCAAATATATTGGAACCAACCATAGGCATTCGAATTTGATGAGAAAAAATAGTGCTGATCTATCGTTGTGGAAGTTTTTTCACATCAATTTTGAATCACCTGTCTATTTCAAATTAAATGTCTAAAAGCAGAATATACCGGCGGACAACATTTTTAATCAATATATTCACTCATGTTAATTTATGTTACCACTAGCTGAGCGCCAGGAGCCATTAATCATCAAGAGCAAAAGTTAGGCCGCTCTGTGTAGCTTAATTATCAACTACGTTTTAGAATATGTATACATACTTTGTTGCTGAAAAAAATAAACATATGCAATTATGTATTATGTATTGCGTAACTAGTAACAAATAAGTTCAAGTAGAACCAGAATTACTTGCTAAGTCGGCATGAAAGGTACACATTCAAGTATAAGTTCATCTACGTACAAAATAGCAGAATGTAATCTTCGAAATATGGCCAGAATAGTCAATTTGGAGGCTGGGAATACGCACAACAATAAATCAAACTTACACCATTGGACATTGGTAAACGTTTCCTGATGAATATTGGGAAATAGTAGAATAAGGCAACATTAACAGAAGCCATATGCCAGGAGCCAAAGTAATGTCGAGTAAAGGAGCCTTTAAAATAATCGCAGGTGGACTGGTCAGACAATTCACATTACCTAGTGAAGCCAATATAGGTATGCACTATTTACAGTGCAATAATGTTAAACCAACACTCTCGAAGTCAGCATTAACTAAAAAAATACTTTGGCAAAATGTTTTTGCATTTAAAATATTAAAACGGAATTTTGGAGATCAAATGAAGAATTTATTCTTAACCCAACAAAAAGACTAAACGACACTCAACATTATTAAATACTCATGATCATATAAGATTTCAAATTAATCAGAAAGCTAATAATAATAGTCGTGAAATACAATTTTTTTTCTAAATAAGGAAATATACCCATTAAAAACGAAAAGAGTGACACCGCGTGTAATAAATTACTTATAATGTATGCTACCATTTGTATGTAAGAAAAACCATAGCGCTATGTATGTCGATCAAGTGGAAACAGAAAACAGAATGCAAATATAGTCATATTAAAAAATCGAGAGAAACAAAAACAAAAACATTTAAAATCTGGCATTGTCCGCTCCCACACAGAATGTTCGCGTCTCGTCTCTTTTGAAATTTTATTCTCAAGTTGGTAGTCGGTTTTTATACACGGCTTTAGCGAGGCTACACACAATTTTTGCAACGTCATCAAAAGGCTTAAACAAACACAGTTATAATGCAAATATAACTGATACGCGAATGAGATAATTGCATTAGTCCACGCTGACTTTGACATATCCTTCGGGTTTTATTTGAACTATTCTTTACTAGGTACGCAACGCCTAATACGTACTTGATATATATATATATATATATATATATATATATATATATATATATATATTCTTTGCAATCAAAAATACAAATATGTGATGTTTCACTGTCTGACGTCATGATAACAGCGAAAATGTGATAACTGATGCAAGATCGACCTCAGAATATAAGGATTGCTGAAGTGGCAGATGCACAGAGTGGTTGTTATTCTGACTATTTATGAACTTCATCCAAAATCTTGGTGATGCTGCCCTTCATAGGCTCAATGTATATTGTATATAGTAAGTTAGCTTTGAAGACGCTTTGCTAAACACTTCATGTGAATTTGCCTATACCACTGCTTCAATAGACATGCTTGTAGAAAATTGCACAGTTCAAAAGCCCTACCTTTCTCGGCCAAATATGTAATTACTTCGTGCTGGCGTATTGCTGGCTCCTCATAATGAACTGCCATTAAGCAGGAAGCGCATGTGAACACGAGATACGGCCTTTTGGTCATGATGATCTTGGCATACCTTTCAGGTAATATTTTAACTAACTTTCTTATAGTTACGCAATAATTAATTCATCATGTACAATCCTTTAGTTCTATAGGTTGGCTATTTTGACAACAAAATGCATTGCTTTAATAAGAACACAGTCACAAACGTCTTGCAATAACAGCCAAGACGAGAAGAAATATAATTCCAATCAGACAATAATGAAATTATGTTATAAGTAATCTATAACTAAAGGCAAATTAATAAGCCTTTGGCGCAACGCATTCACTATTCTTTAATGCTAATTGAAATCATCTATTGGTTCTCACTTCCCTTAATCCACGGCCGAAGTATACGCACTTATATTTTTGTACCTATATAATCATACTCACGATCACAGAACAACTCAAATCAAATATCCTTTGAAGGTTGTTGATCATGGTTGCGCAATGCGATCATTACATTTTTGGCGTGTACACGAATTTCTTTCGTAGTTTTTAGATTAACTCTAATTGGTCCACAGTTTGTTAGTTACTTTCTCATCCCCTCTCCCAGTAATCGTCGTCACACATGATCAGATTACGTAAACCTTCGGCTATATAACAGTATATTTTAGTTGGGAAGAGAAAATACATTTAATAACACAGTGTAAAATGACCGTTTATTCCGAGAATAATAAACTTCACGTCACAATCTTTCATTTATTTACATCCTTGCTATTCATTTGATTATGTGTGTGGCAACTAGTCTGATCTTCCGCATTAGTTCTATTTTTTGTTTTAGTCGGTTTGTAGATGTATATGCGTATGTGTCTTTGGTTGTGTCTGTTTTCGTGTACGTTCTTTCGCCTTGTATTTCCAAGTGATGTCTGAGATATGGTCATTCTCGTATTGATGGATTGAGTTTTACCAAATTGTTCGTTTTGTTGGCTATAACGTGGACAAATGTTTTATCCTCGTAAAAGCCAACGAAGAGAACAATTAAACAATCATTGATGACGCGGGTGGTGGTAACAGTACACGTGAATGGGCGGTAGTTTTGCTGTTCTTCAACGACTGGATAAATACAATTGGATTAGTGTTTACTTGAGCGTCAGTGCGTGTGACTGACGGGTTTGCTATGTTGTTCGACGACTGGTTAAATACAATGGGATTGGTGTTTACCTCAAGCTCGCAAACGTTATTTAGAGAATAAACCTAACAGCTGGTTAAAACTCAATCCAGATCCCAGACATCACCTTGCAGAAACATACTCATATACACTTCCAAATCAACCAAAATAGGAAATAGAAGTAAAACGGAAAATTAGACTAATTTCCACCCCCATAATCAAATGAAAGCCCAGGATGTACACAAATGAAAGATGATAACATAATGTTAAGTATTCTTGAAATAAACAGTCATATTCCACTGTTTTATTCAGTGTTTTCTCTTGCTAATAAAGAGATATACAGTTTAATAGTCAAAGGCAATGGACATTATGAAGAATATATTCAATTGTAGATATTTGAGGAGCAAATGAAATAGAGACGGTTCTTGGATTTGCTAGAATATATTTTATCTTAGCACATGGGATGGGTACTATGAATTTTATTAAAGCTTATATTTCAAAAGAAGAAATTTAAAGTGATTTTGCCCCGTATAGAATCATCAACACCTCTATATAACAAATCGTCTATTAAGACGATGTATGCCTTATGTACACAGCGTCATCAAAGTTTCGTAAAATTTGAACAATTGAGAAAGATATGCGGCAAATTCTGGCCAGTACGTGATGAGTTCCCAATAAGGACGAAACCGGTCTACTTGATGAATTGCCTTTTCTACACTATACCATTCTTACTTTATACCCATGATTTTGACCGAGCCATGTCAAGCAAATGGGAATTTTTTGTTAACGATAGGTTTTCTATAGTACAAAACTCGTAAGAATAACGGATTATTGATCTTTTATCCTTAAAGTTAATCTAAATAATTGTTAACACAACATGCGTGAAAATATATTGCTTATTAAAGGCATATAGTTCTTTAGCGCTACGATTTAATGATTAAACTGCGTCATTCTGAATTATTACATAGTGTAAAACACTACACGTTCTTCACAACACGTTTAAACGACAACGAAATCAAGCCAAGTAAGCATAAACCAGACATGCAATAAAATAACGATTGCAGTCCACCTTTGTCACGTAGAGAATTTTGCACAAATTATCAAATGTTAGATCCACATAATTTAATTTTGTAAATTGTACAAAATAATTATTTTAGTTATAATTAAGTTTTTGGAATCAATGCAAAACGATACTAAATTAGTCTACATTGATGTTTTAGCGTTTAAAATTTAACATGAATTACATAACACTTAGAACTGTAGGTGCAGTGAGCAACGACTTAGGTTACACTACAAATATCAACGCATTAATACCTTAAATGACTCGACCATAAATTCTGTCTTTCAATCATGGAGTTTACTTTCCTTCACCGATCTGTCACATTTGTCTAGTTTAGTCAATACCTCTGCCACGCAGTTTTCACAATAGACAAGTCTCAATTGGGCTACAAGTCATTAAGGAATTAGAGTGTAATTCCTAAACATTTATGACGGTTAAAACGTCCCTGAATGACAAAACTCATAGTACCAGTTATCATTGATCAACGAAAGCTGAATTAATATTAAACTTATTCACTCCAATCAAAATGCTCCTTATACAAATGCACATTTCGCTATTACGTAGAGATGATCAATCGATACCATAAGTATGCTTACTATTTTATTTATTATTTACCCATTTAATTATTAAATAAAAATGAACCAATTTATAGTTTAGTGTTTATTAAAATGATAACGCTATGTCAAGCTGAACTGCTGAAGTAGACCGTTTATACAGACAACCAGTGATGATTGAAATCTATTCGATCTCAAATAACAGACTGGACAGTTCTTGACCAACCTTCGAAAAATTGAGGTCTTGAATCAGTTGCTACCGATGAGTAGCAGGTAAGTAAGACACACAATAGTCAATTCCATTAACCTTCCCTTCATGCTTATTGTTGCACGTCTCAGTGGTCCTATAAAATTTGACTAATTACTAGATTTGAAAGAAAAAGTTTGCGCAACAGGGAATAGATCAATTACCTGGCCCACGTTGTACACACCAAGGTGTTTGCACTCACTGACCTCAATTACTGGGTTACATAAACAACTGACATTTAAATCTCCCGCGCTGTGGGTTGCAAAGGAGTCTATGGCAATAAGGTATAATTAACAAGGTCTCTGCACAGTACTTTGTGATCAGCTAGGCTCCCACAGATATCCCCCTCAATCAAGTGCGTCTTGGTTAGAGACAGTACGGTGTGATGTAATCAAGTTGCAGAGTTCATGACGCCTAATTAATATGTGTTCATTTTACGTTCCTGCTCAAATATATACAAAAACAAATGTACATCATCGAAAATAGAAGTTAAATTTAACTTTTTAAATTGGTTTGAACAAACTAAATTAAAAAAATTTCTACCAAATGACGTACACATTTAGTTCTATACAAGCTTTCCAGATTTTATTCAGGTCTACAGGAAGGACATCCAAACTGCCAACAGTATTCCTCATCGTAAGCATGCTTAAAATGCCCCGTCTAGTTAAAGCCTGAAAAAATTGATGCACAATTTTAAAATATTTGTTAAAAGAATAAAATATTATCAATTCTCTATTCTAAAAATTGCCAATGGGCCCATCATGAACACTTATATGATTAAAAGAACAATTTGAAAAAATAATTTATTCCAAATACCCCCATTAAAGTAGGCCTAAATACAGCATTATACGATTAAGCCGTGTTTTGTATTCGCCTTTCAATAAATTAAATACTTAAGAAATAAGGCATTTTGATTATATGATAAAATAAAAATACCGATTAACACTGTTTAAAATCCAACATTATTAAATTTCTAAACTAGACTAGTGTTAATAAGCCGAGAAAATAAAATGAAAAAAATGAAACGGAAATATTCGCTCAAAGTAAACCCATTAAAGGACAATACCAGATGCAAGACGTTTAGAAGACATAAACAACTGTATCTTCTAGTAGATCACACACATACCATACATTATTTCTAACTGTTAAGAATTGCGCATAAATTGAGAAAGATTAAAGAGTGCGCCAATACGTGCAATTAAAATGAAACGTTAGCGTCGTTTAGGTGAAAGAAACATTTTATATATGTTTAAATCCTGCCATAGTACTTTAATTCAATATCACTTTCACAATGCAACAGACGTCTGTCTTAAATTAGCAGATCACAGCTGGCAATTTGGACCTAAGCTTCGAACCTAACACTAGCGAATTTCCGCATGAAGCATAGACCGGTCAATTATAGTTTGTGTAAAGCTTGAAATTGCATACGAAGCATGACGTCCATGATGCAGAGGATTAATCATATGCACTACCAAAGCATGACTCGTTTGTTAAGACTATTAAGTGGCAAATCAACTACAGAACAATATAATGTTTCAATTAAACTGCGACGCTATGATGAAAAAATAGTAGTATAACTGTTTACTATAAAATTTTAACATAACTGATCACAACTGAACTAATTTGTTACTAGGTTCGCAAAACCTAATGCATACTTGAATAACTGAGACTACCACTACTAGAATTTTCATAATACCTCGAGAATGGTTCATACTATACAAATAAACATTAATTGAAGCTGAAGTAAACACTAATCCAATTGTATTTATCCAGTCCTTGAACAACAGCAAAACTACCGACCATTCACATGTACTGTTACCACCACCCGCGTCATCAATGGTTATGTAATTGTTCTTTTTGTTGGCTTTTACGAGGAAAAGGATTTCTACACGTAACAGCAGTAGTTTTGTTATGTAGTTCGACAACTGGTTAAATACAATGGGATTGGTGTTTACTTCAATCTCGCAAACTTGATTTAAAGAACAGCTCATACTATTCGTGCTTCGTTATCTGTCAATTACTAGCTGCATGATAGGTGGCCTTGGTAAGCCAATTTTCCTTCATAGCACAAAAGATGGTTAATACTCAAAGAAATGTACTAGCTGATGTTCTCGTTAGTCGTTCGAGAAAACTAATCACAAATGTAAATTAAAATTCATGGTTAGAAACTATAATCATTGCATATAGATTTAATTGTTGTCCAATTTTAACAGCTATTATGTCGTTTGCAAGATGACAAACACACCAACACTTCTAAAAATGAGTCATACATGAAAGATTTTGTCTGTTGCGCTTTGTTTGCTAATAAAAACATTTTAAATAGAAAACTGCTTCACTCGTATTAATTAAAATGGCCATAACCCTGTGCATTCGGGATTTATAACGAGGCTGTCATCACTTTTATATTATCAATCTAATCAAAATTAATTAAATTAGCATATTTCTATAACAGTTTGAAGCCTCACGACTGACAGACTATTAATTCGTCCTGGCGGTGTTTTCTTTCAAATTTCCAGTAGAACATGGACCCCATTTACTTTCTTTTGGGGGCGAATTTTAGTGTTCTAGATAATTTCGCAAATGACTGTCTATTTTCTTCCCGAGTATACACTTCTTGGAAAAATAAAACAGCAGGTGACCAGTGATTTTAGTCGTTTAGTAGAATTTTCTCACCTCATTTACACAGCAAACTTCCAACAGTGTTTGTTGTTTTATGAGTGGCATAATGGAAAAGAAAGTGTTTCTAAGTCATTAAATTCTATGCTCTATTAAAGTTCACTGGTTTGATGTGTATGCATTATATTTATTATAAATGAAATTAGCAATATGAACAAAATAGAAAATTTCTAAATCAATGCTTTACATTAAAATTTTAACCAAGAATGCATACTAAATGTTCTCCAAATTCTATGTCCTCGTGATCTGACAAAACATAATAATAAACTTTCCGTTCAAGAATCATTACAATGCAATGCAAAAGCTACTAAGTTTCTTTTTAAATCAAGTTTGCGAGCTTGAAGTAAACACCGATCCCATTGTATTTAACCAGTCGTCGAACAACACAACAACACTACCGCTAGTCGCAACGCGCTGACGCGTTTCGATCTTCCTTGATCATCATCAGAGTACGACGACAAACGGACTATCGCGGATCAAACCGCATTGAATATATATGGAAAGCAAAATTAGATGTGCAGCTCTCACCTCGAGTAGTCTTGCATACATTGTATGTGACTGGAAATGTCTACTGCATAATTTCTATAAAGTCACGAACATTAGCTGTATGTAACTTTCTCCACACACACACAGACACACACACATATATATATATATATATATATATATATATATAATAACATAACTATATATATATATATATATATACAATACAATTAAACAATAATTGATTGCGCGGGTGGTGGAAAGAATTCTTTACGCTAAAAACAGCTAATTTTCATGATTGCATAGAAATTGTGCCGCCGACATTTCCAGTTACGTATAATGTATGCAAGACTACTACAGGTGAGAGCCGCATATCTAATTTTGCTTTCCATATATATGCAATACGGTTTGATCCTCGCTAGTCAGTTTGCTGTCGAAACGCGTCAGTGCGTTGCGACTGGCAGTAGTTTTGTTATGTTGTTCGACGACTGGTTAAATAAAATGGGATTGGTGTTTAATTCAAGCTCGCAAACTTGATTTAAAGATTTGTTACCACCACCCGCGCAAACAATTAATGTTGAATTGTATTGAGCTACTAAGTTTAGTTTGATCATAATACAATATTAGAAACATTTTTTATATTGTAAAATTAATAATATGCACCTATTTATTACGCATGGCGTATCTAATATCAAGTGAAGGCATAGAAGTCAAGGTGGATACGCAAAACTCCACATTAAAAATTGTAATCCTAAAGACGCAAATTTATCGAGCTCATTGATTTATCGTCAGTAAAAGCTATCGTTATGCCTCAAAGTTATAATAAAATTGGTAAAGTACGCTACCTTTCAGATCTCATTCTTGGTAACCAATACTTAACTGCATACATACGTTAATCGCAATAATAAATATATAAATATTATTCGCCGCACTGAGTAATGCCATGATGACTCATAAAATGTGAAAAATGATGTTTTATAAGGGCAGAATATGACGCTTTTGCTGAATTGCCAGGTAATCACAAAGAATTTTATTCTCTAAAAAAATGTATGGACGATACCCTGTATAACTTCAGAACAGCTCACTAGTACATGCGCGATTAACATCACTCAATGAATAATAGCAATCAGCACTCTTAAAATGTTAATCTGACGCTAACATTTATTTAAGATGAATATATCTTGTAAATTGTACATTTTAAATTCTAACACAAGTTTGAGAGCTTGAGATAAGCAACAATTCCAATATATATATAAATATATATAATTATTAGGAAGCAAAAACACATTAACGACAAAGTGGATAATGACAATGTATCTCGAGACAAATAAACTTTACTTTACAATCTTATATTTATATACATCCTGGGTTTTCATTTGACTTTTGGGCAAATATTCAATCTATTGAAGGAGTTCTTTAAATCAAGTTTGCGAGCTTGAAGTAAACACCAATTCAATTCTATTTAACCAGTCGTCAAAAAACATTAAAAATCTACTGCTAAACGGACGTACTGATGCGGTTTGACGTACCACGATCATCATCTGATTGTTTGGGCTGATTATTAAGTGTGTATGCGTATGTGTCTGTGTGTGTGTGTCTGTTTGCGTGTAAGATATTTCTCGCTGTATTGCAAAGTGATGTCTGAGATCCAGTCATTCTTGTATTGATGGATTGAAAGTTAACCAACTTAAAAGTAAAATATTTACGCGAAACTGAATTAATCGAAATTAACTGATCTGCGTTGTGACTAACAAGTATTTATCCAATAATTTTCTTTTTTCAACAAAATATTTCGGCTGCCTTATTCAGATGATCCATTCTCTCAAGTTTACAAAAACCAAACTAATGAAGCAAGCGTGGTATTTCCTCTGACTATAATATTTATATTTCAGACTGATCGTTCACTATTATTATAATCAAATTTTCGATCTTGATATAGGCACCTGACCCATTAATTACTAACATATGTAAGTAATTAATGGGTCTGATGCTTATATCACGATCGCAACCTCGATTATAATAATTGTTATCACCACCCGCGATACTAATGTTCGCTTAATTTAATCTTTCACTAGATAGTCATGTGTCACATGTGTGTATTTGCATTTTGTAGCTGTTATGTTCATCTAAGTGAGTCTAGAGTAGCCGAATAAGAATTTACCATTTGTATACGTTAGACTATTTGTTTTATACACTCCATGTTATGCCAATAACGGTTATTAACATATCTATCCTGAGTACAACCTGAGTGGTTTCAATTTAAGTTTCACACGTGTATTGGTCATTTGTATTTATAAATTTATCTCTCACCATGGAATGTGTTTATGACGAGTGTTTCTGAATTATTCGTTGCTCCCCACCAGAAAATGTAAGAGCCATCTCAATTACGTCATTTTACATGGAGTGTATAAAATATAGTCTTACGCATGCAAATGGTAAATTCTTATTCAAACACTCTAGTCTCTCTTAGTTAGATGAACATAACAGTCACGGAAATGCACACACACACACATGTGACACGCAACTATCTAGTGATAATCATTCTGAAGTATAAATATTATAGCCACAGGTAATACCACACCTTCATTCGTTCGGCTTTTTTAAAAATGGTTGAGTTGGACCACCTGAAGAAGACTGCCGATAAGGACAGCCGAAATATTTTGGTAAAGACAGAAAACTATTGGAAAAAGAACAACTGCGTTAGTCATAAAACGCCGATCAGGTAATAAAGAACAATAAATTAAACGAAATTTGGTTGCGCTGGCGGTGGCCACAATTATTATAAGCAAGGTTGCGATCTTGATATAAGCACCTGACCCATAAATTATTAACACGTCAGTATAAACTAAGAATTGTATAGTGTAGAAAAGGCAATTCATTCAGTTAATTTTCGTGACTGCATAGAAATTTTGCAGCCGACATTTCCAGTCAAGTTCAATGTATGCGAGACTGCTAGAGGTGAGAGCCGCATATCTAAATTTGATTTCCATATATATTCAATGCGGTTTGATCCTCGATAGTCAGTTTGCCGTCGTACTCTGATGATGATCATGGAAGGTCGAAACGCGTCAGTGCGTGCGACTGGCGGTAGTTTCGTTATGTTGTTCGACGACTGGTTAAATACAATGGGATTGGTGTTTACTTCAAGCTCGCATACTGGATAAATACTCGTGTTAGTCAAAACGCAGATCAGGTGGTTAACGAACCTTCCGTATTGTCAGCTGTTACGTGTACAAGAATGAACAGATCCCAGACATCACTTTGCAATACAGCGAGAAAGACCTTTACATGCAAACAGGCACACACAAAGACACATACGCATACACACATACTAATCAGCCCAAACAAGAAATAGAAGTAAAACCGTGTCAGACTTGTTGCCACCCACATAATCAAATGAAAACTCAGGATGTATATAAATGAAAGATTGTAAAGTGAAGTTTAGTAGTCTCGAAATAAATGGTCATTATCCACTTTGTTATTAATGTGTTTTTTCTTCCTAATATAGAAATATACTGTGTAATATTCGAAGGCAATGGACATTATATATATATATATATATATATATATATATATTATATATATATATATATATATATATATATATATATATATATATATATATATATATGGATACATACTGGGATAGGTGTTTATATGAAGCTCGCAACCTTTAATTGTAATAATTGTTATCTTCATCTGCATAATCAATGATTGTTTATTTGCACCATTTTTGTTTGTACAATATTACTTAAATAATTAAAGAGCAAAGTTTGGAAATTAATGCGGGCTCGTACTGCACAGAAGCCGGCAAACACGAAACGCGTGCGTTAACAGGATTACGCTCTTTTTCCTGATAAATCAGGCATTTTCTCGTGGCGACGAATGATCTAACCTGTTGTTAGATACTTCATGTCTTTTACATAAATGCAAATAAGTTAGTTTTTTGCAACCATGTACACGTACACCTACAATATATACAGGTTTGTAATAGTTGTTTAAATGAACAGCCTTAAAATACGAAAAGATACAACCTCAATATATAAAATAATTATGATTTTATTTAAACAAATTTAGCAACAATGGGATTCTCCGGTTTTAGGCACCGGTCTGAATGCGCTTAGGCTACGATCCTGCAGAATTCAAATTTAGTTTAAATCCTCAATAGTAGTTTTTGCATCATGCCGTTGTAAAATAAAATATAACCAAAATGAAAAAACACACCAATAATAAATTCCGAACACATAGAATCCTTTGTGCTTCCTTCCACAGCATCCAAAGAGACATGGCACCAGTTGCCCTTTCTTTGATATTATTGAATAAAATAAATCTAAAGAAACACACGAAAGAAAGACATTAAAGTTAAATTCGTACAGCCTAATTTATTCAAAAATCATACGCAACATACTTCAAATAAAAACGCTAGCCTACAATCTTAATGTTACGCAAAAACGTTTCTTGCTGCTTATGCTTAGTGTTAGTAATTATTAATTGTGCTAATAACAGCCATTTAAGAGCACTATGTTAGAAAATACTCAGATCAGAAGACAAAAATAATAATGCGGCAGGGTGGCTCAGTGGTTACAGCAGCAGATTCCGAAGTAGTAGTGCTCAAGTTCGAGCCCTGTTCGCGGCAAATTCTGGCCAGTACGTGATGAGTTCCCAATTAGGACGAAGCCGGCCTACTGGATGAACTGTCTTTTTACATTATAAAATTCTTTGTACACATTGACAAATTTAATGGGTTAGGTTGTTAAATAAAGTTCGTAACCTTGATTATAGTAAAAGTAAGAGTATTTGCCGCGTTTTCAACATTCAACATAATAATAAAACATCTATCAACATGATTCTCGTACCTATGCTTTTATTCCTCTTTGTCAATATAGCTTGCGAACCTTACATTTTTGTTACAATTGCCACATGTTACAAAGAAGGGAGTATATAACCCATACGAAAGTGGCGCGACTGCTATTGATAATCTGACGAGACTAAAAAGTTACGTTGTAGGAACGCACAACGAATCAGTTACAATGCTTTTAAACTATTTCAATGCTTTAGATACTTTCGACGTTTGCTCTATGGTGGATGCAATATTTTCATTCGATATGAGAAGCATATATTTTACATATAAAATGAAACCTGTTGACAATTGAAGTTTATGGGTTTATCACAATGCTAATATACGCAGCGATAAATAAGCCATATATATATTGACACTTCACTGTTACATAACCCATAGTTTACCATTACGAATGGATTGAAATAGTTACTAGTTGCCACTTTCTTATTGGGAGTTAAGACCACGTTAATCTTCACTCTTTTATGTGATCAGCCTTATCTAATAAACTCTCGGATATCAATCAAACATCAACAATGCAGTAAGGCTCGTTAGCAAGTGATAGAGCTTATGCATTCCATCGTGAATACAACGTGCGACTCATCGAACAGTGCTTGATTAAAAGAATTTACACTAAAGTTACGATAATACACGGAGGTCTATATTTCTCATACAGGATTCCCAATAGAGCCTAAACCTAAGAGATAGAATTAGCATGGCCACTGTACTAAACCCTGAATACCACATATTGCTGCACAGTTTTGATCACCCTAATTTTTAATTCTGATATGATCGTAAAATCAAGTCTTCAATTAAATCACAAAAAACCAATGAATACAGCTACGTATCTATTTTTCATATTACCGCGTGAACTCTGCTCCGGTATTAAGTAGCACTACCAATCGCATTCCTATATAATTTCTCCGCAGCAACCACCCGTTAGTATGGAAAACAATGCCAGCTATCAGTTGAATTGACTGGAGTACCATCTTTCTGCTGCAAGAGATAATTACCGAAGATTTTAACAATACCGCTGTCGATACTTCTGGCCAAGGCCTAAAATTGTTAGGCCTTAACATGTTTTAATCATCATCCTCATCAGCAGCAGCAGAAGTATGCATAGCAAAAGTCAGTATTAACTTATATAAGATAATTGAAGCAAATAACCTAGGGACGACTGGAGTCAAGATTATAACACGATGGTTACCACACGAATTACGATTGTCTATTTTTTGAAGATAAGAATGATGGTTGACTTATTTGAAGAAAGCGGCACAATCAATCCGTACCATGTAATACGAAAAAGATTACTTAAAGCGCTCAAAATTTTATCGCCACTATTTTTAAATAAGCTCGAAAGGAAATCATCGTGGCATAAAGCTCTGCGACCCTTAGCAGATAAGATTTTATTCCGTATTTATAACTTTGAGGGTTGTTAAAGATTAACATTCTATATTGGTGAAACATACATTATTTTTGGAATCGGACTGACCCAGGTTCCCACGAAAATTTATCTTTGAAACGTTCAATCCACTTATCAAGACGACATATTTTATCGGTTATTAGATGGTTAATACTACCATTTATAGTTTCGCTAACTTTTAATTTTTTGGACTTTTCGCGTGGACAGGTTGGAACAAACTGTAGCTATTACCTGATGCGAAAACTTCCTTCAGCTTTTCAACCTTTCTAGTCCAAAAGAATTTGAGATAAACTTTTATACTGCGCTTAAGTTGGCGTCTAACAACTCTGCAAGTATTATTATAGGCCGAGCCAACTGGAATTTGTACCTGTGACCCAATTATTATTTCTACGGAAGCCCACAATGCCATATACAGTAATACTTGCAATGTGCAAAGAAAACTAAGGAACAAATCTACAACGGATAAGTACATGGTCCGAGTCGACATAAGTGTTCCACAACGAACGACAATCCGGGACGCAATCATGGCATCCATAGCTAATTGTTAATTGATTTTTGAGTCCACCGTTGTCGAGGATCTGGAGGACGTCATGTGGCGCAACGTCTTAAACCACGTATGAAGTTTGTCTTATTTGAGCATAATCCATGTTCCGAGAAGATATTCGACAGTCTCACAATTAAACAATAAATGATTGCGCGAGTGGTGGTAGCAGTTCTTTAAATCAAGTTTGCGACTTGAAGTAAACAGCGATCCCATTTTATTTAACCAGTCGTCAAACAACATAGCAAAACTACCGACAATCGTATGCACTAACGCGTTTCGGCCTTCCATGGTCATCATCAGACTACGACGACAAACTGACTATTGAGGATCAAACCGCACTGCATATATATGGAAAGCAAAATTATATATGCGGCTCTCACCTCTAGTAGTCTTGCATACATTGTACGTGACTGGAAATGTCGGCTGCACAATTTCTATGCAGTCACGAAAATGAGCAGTTTGTAATTTTCGCCACACACACATACATAATAATATATATATATATATATATATATACATAGCAAAACAATTGAACAATAATTGATTGCGCGGGTGACGGTAGCATTTCTTTAAATCAAGTTTGCGAGATTGAAGTAAACACCAATCAAATTTTATTTAACCAGTCGTCAAAAAACAGAGCAAAACTACCGTCAGTCACATGTACTGACGCGTTTCGACCTTCCATGATCATCTTCAGAGTACAGTGGCAAACTGACTAGCGAGGATCAAACCGCAATACGTATATTTGGAAGGAAAAATTAGATATGCCGCTCACACCTCTAGTAGTCTCGCATACATTGTATTTGACTGGAAATGTCGGCCCCACAAAGTCTATGCAGTTACAAACGTTAACTTGGTGCAGCTCTCGCCACTTTTTTATGTGTAATAAAAATTTTTTAAAATCAATGATTGCGCGAGCGGTGGCCAAGTTTGCGGATGCTTCCTCGCTAGTCAGTTTTCCGTCGTTCTCTGATGATGATCATGAAAATTCGAAACGCGTTAGTGTGTGAGACTGACGGTAGTTTTGCTATGTTCTTCGACGACTGGTTACTTAAAATGAGATTCGTGTTTACTTCAAGCTCGCAAACAGGATTTGAATAATTGTTACAATCGCCCGCGCAATTATAGATTGTTAATTGTATTATCTATACATATGTTGCGAGAGCTGCAAACAGTTAATGTTCGGGACGGCATGGAAATTGTGCAGCCCATATTTAAGTTAAGTACAATGTATGCAAGAGTACTAGAGATTGGAGCCACATATCTAATTTTGCCTTATATAAATGTGCATTTCTGTTTGATCCTCGCTAGTAAGTTTGCCATCGTACCCTGATGATGATCATGGAAGGTCAAAGCGTATCAGTGCGTTGCGACTGGCGGTAGTTTTTTATGTTGTTCGACGACTGGTTAAATACAATGGGATTGGTGCTTACTTCAAGTCTCACAATTATCGTTGCACTAAGAGATTAAAGTGTATCTACCACCTAATTGAAATTCTGTGTTAATTAAGAGCCAAAATTGAACAATTAGGCGACCCACAAACAATACTATATCTGGCATTCTTGCTCTACTTAGTAAAGAGGTTAGATCGGAGTAAAAAGGGTCATTGCTGTCGAATGTGCTGCCATCGGTAGGAGCATAAGCAGATAAAACGAAAAGGAAATGTTGATTAAGGTTTATGGCATTGTTTTTATTAGATGTATATTTAAGCATGCTGCACATATTCGACTATTTACAAGGATCCATTCAGTTAAAAAAGCTTCAGAGTTAAGTGCAGTGTCGACGCCCCATTTATCTGTTTTAAAAAACTTCATGGAACCGGATGTTCGAAACCAATAACTTGTAGATAAGGATGGGGCACACAGTTCTGTAATGCACGTAGTATCCTGTATTCTGGTTTCAGATGCTCAACAAATATCGATTTCTAATTTATTTACCGGAAGTGAAAGAGCTTCTTGTGGTCCAGTTTGTTTTAATGCGTGCACATGAAAGACACCGACGCCAAAACCTAAAGTAGGTTTAATGGCCGGTAGTGTACTTGAATCCATTTGGAAATTTGGAATTCCAATATGGGGCTCAGTGATATGATCATTACACACTATTGGGACGAGGAAAAAAGGCAGAATCGGAGATGCCGCTGACTGCAGTAGCCTGATTTTACTTATCCACTCTGCACAACAACCGATACAGTATGGATTCATTATAATTAGTATTATTAATTGTTATATGTGGACTTTAAAAGAACACTAGGTCGCTCAGTCCTAAAGGGGAGGGTTTGTATTTGGAGGTTTCTTTCCCTTAGATAGTCTAAAAACCAAGGCTGATGAGTACTATCTACCCAGATGCCAATAGCCAAAGTTTTATTCAACAGCCGAAACCTGCATTTGGGGTCTGGCACGCTTGCTCTAATTCAGTAACTATCCATTTTGACACTGTGTTTCTGTGTAGTTAGACCAAACTCGATGGCCGTGTTTTTATAAGAACCGATGAGGTACATACTACCATTTCCGAACTGAAAAGCTTGTCCTCGCTGGATGTTAGCACAAAAATTTCTATGGCTACAGGTATGTTTATTATTAGTGTCCATTTTAAAAAGCCGAACTTCGTTAAGGGACAACTCGAAACGTCTGTTAAAACTATATATTCGCAGCCTGGACGATAGTTCGTATAACTCAGATTAATAATTAGACTACAAAAACGACTTAAAATAGATTACGACGAAACTTATTTAGTTTAGTGGGCTATTTTGAAGGCCTGTCAGTTATGTCTTTGTTCCAGTCCAATTTAATGTCCTTTTGAATTGCTTTCTGCACGTTTAAACATGGGTTCAGTTTATTAATTGCAATAGCGTCAAAAACTAGAAGCACTTTTTCCGTTTTTGCCTGTGCAGAACTGAAAAATTATTACCACTAACAGCATGACCTGTGAGTAGTACATGTTCACAAATTGCTGATTTTTGTGCAGGAGCTGCAACCTCTCTTTAATAGTTTTTGGGGGTATGCTGATCTATTCTGGTTTCAAGCTCATTTTTTGATCTGCCGATGTACTGAGTGTTGCAGGTACATTCGAATTTGTATATAAATAAATGTGTTGACGTCACAGAGAGGCTATATTTTTCATTAGCTTGTGTTGAACAGAACTCTCACCTGTTTTGATGGAAACTGTGCACTAGTCGCTCGAACTACTTTTCTTTTAAAGATCTCAGCTGGACGATCACCTCCAAAGGGAACAATTAGCGTTAATCGTTGTGGTATTTTGCTTTCCTCTAAATTGGTCTCGATTTTGCTGCGTTGCCATAAATTATATTCGATAAACCAGTCGGAATAGGCATTATTTCTCAACGTTTCATGAAGCAGATTTAGCTCTAATTCAATGTTTTTCGGTGAACAAATCCTGCGTATTCATGTGCCCAAATTGATTATCAGATTCCTTTTGTACGCCTTTGGCACGCTACTGAAATAATGGATATACTGCCCAGTCAAACTTGATTTCTTGTGAACTGACCTTGATATGGCACCTTCTTCATCTCTAGTTATTCCTACATCTAGAATAGATAAATATCCGTCTTGTTCTTCTTCTAGTGTAAACTTGATTGCTTGGTCTATCTTGTTTATGTGATGTAGCAATGTCTTCGTATCTTCATTCTTTTGAACAACCATGAAAGTATCATTAACGTAGCGTAAGTTTGAGCTCCGTTTATAAATTGTTTTAATGCAGTTGTTTTTAAGTGATGGATGTGATAGAACCGCATTTCCATTGGGACGAATAAAAACTCAACCCGATTAAAGACTGAACAAAATTGGAAATTGTGATCAATCGAATCTTAGTGAAACTGTCTGTGCAAAGCTACTACCCGGGTATGCAAAACGCGGCATTGGAAAATATGAATCTGGCACTCCGAGAACACACGTTTAAAAAATGCATGTATATGTCTGCCAAGACTGGTCCAAGGGGACTGCCCTTAGCTTTGCTGTCAATTTGTCTGTAAACGATTCCTTGGAATAAAAATTGTACGTTGGATGTACATAATAATAGTAGTTCCCCTATGTCGTCCAATTCTATCAGTGTTTCCGCTTCTGATGATAGCAGATATTCACACAGGATATTTATATTTATATTTATTGGAATACTAGTAAGGAGAGATTTTAGATCGAGAGGCAAATTTTTCTTCACCTTTAAATTCAAATCGCGAATTTTTTCCACAAATTGACAGATTTCCTGTACCACGTGTTCCATTCTTCCTTTCATCATATGTTTTATAATCCGGCATAATAATCTGGCTGCCCCGTGCTGCGAAGAGTTCACCATTGATAATATGGGTCTGAAAGGGGGAAGTCTATCATTGCTAGTTATTTTGTGTTGTTTTCAGCACAGTAAAACTTATGCGAACTAATGTAAAAATAACCTCTTTGTCACATCAACACCTTTATCTGTATACAAATTTCAACGTACCTGCAACGCTCAGTACATCAGCAAATAAGAAAAGAGGCTCGAAACTAGAATAAATGAGCACCTCCCTCAAAAACTAATAAAGAATGGTGTAGCTCCTGCACAAAATCAGCAATTTATGAACATGCACTACTCACAGGTTATGCTGTTAGTAGTTCTGTACAAGGCAAAAAACGGAAGAAATGCTTCTGCCTTTTGGAGCTATTGCAATAAATAAGCAAAACCCCTGCTTAAACTTGCAGTTAGTAATCCAAAAAGAAATTAAATTGGACTTGAGCAAAAACATAATTAACAATACTTCAAAAATAGCGAATGTTCCGCAAAATACGACACACCTGTCAATTACGGACACACTCACAATAATAGCTATGACACACCACATTACGTTACGCAATTGGCGTGATCTAAATTATGCATAGCAAAGACAGACATAGCTAAGAGGGGATTGGTTACGACAAATGTACAGTTGAGATTTAATGAACGAAAATATTAACGAATCCAGACAAATGGCTCTAGGTACTGGTATAAATAAGATGTATTAAATGTTATTCCATGGAATAAGTGTGTATTCATAGTTTAAATAATGGTGAAATTGGTAACGATAAATTTATTGAAGTATCCTGGTCACCCTATATATATATATATATATATATATATATATATATATATATATATATATATATATATACTATATATATCAATAGCACAGTCAAAACGCGCTGTTCTGTTTTGCATCGCCTATATATAATAAAAATGAAAGAACTCAAATTGTTTTAATTTGTTTATGGTTCATAATTAAGCTTCTCCATTAAAGTCTGTCATTGCAAAGACTTGCATTTGAAGATCGACAATAACTGGACGAAATACAAATGTTATTTCGTAGATATGAAAATCTTCCTAAGTTAATACAAGAAAAACTGTTTTAACTTGCTACTAAACGTTATTTGTATGTAGCAAAAAATTATAGTAAAAATTCAAATAAATTAGCGCATAGTTATCAGATTTTTGTGAAATATGTACGCCTTGTCATTAGGATGGTAACCGCAGTAATTTACCATGGTATAATTCTTTTAAAAATCTTAAGGTACTCGCGCTTTATACGGAAAATTGAAGTCCAGTGTGCAATGTCTTGAAAAACATATTCTCAATGTTATTATAATCAAGGTTTCGATCTTGATATAAACACCGGACCCATTAATTACTTACATATGTCAGTATAAACTAAGCATTATAAAATATAGAAAAGGCAATTCATCCAGTAGATCGGTTTCGTCCTTATTGGGAACTCATCATGTACTATCCAGAATTTCCCACGGACAGAGCTCTAACGACTGAGCCACCCTGCTGTAGAGTGGCTCAGTTCCGAGGCAGATTTTCCTAGGTTCGAGCCCTGTCCGCGATAAATTCTGGAAAATACATGATGAGTACACAATAAGGATGAAACTGGTCTACTGGATGAATTTCCTTTTCTACACTATAGAATACTTAGTTTATAGTGACAAATGTATGTGCATAATAGGTAAGGTATACATATCAAGAACACAACCTTGATTATATTAAATGTTATCACCGCCCGCGCAACCAAT